>PVIR01003592.1:0-45323 GCA_004026965.1 Petromus typicus
TAAGGTGAAAGGGGACAATGTTGAGATTGTAACAAAAAAGTAAGGAAACAAATTTTATATATATGGGGGGGTGGTAGGGTGGGTGGGGCTATGGGAAAAAATGAGAATTAAGTTGTGTCTTATACTGGTACAAATCCCCATTACGGAGTGCAATCATGATGTGTATATTTAATGTACCAATAAAGATAATTAAAAAAAATAAAATAAAATAATAAAATAAAAAAAAAAGAATCAAGGTGACTATATCTCCTTATATTTAAACACGTTTTGCTAGGTTTTCCAATTAAGGAGGAATGTATTAAGGAAATTATTTTTAAAGTATTACCTGAATTATAATTAATTTTTAAAAATTTTAACTGTGTGCTAAGCCAAAATCTATTATATTCAAGGACCTTTGACTTCTCATCAGCTCTTCCAAGTGTTTTTATAAGACATTGATTCTGAAATAACCTGTGATTACCTACATAATAATCTATGATTAAACTACATTCCCTATTATTGACATCTTCAACCTGATGCTTCCTGTACCAGGGTAACATAACTTCTTTCTAACAGGCAGGACCAGGTAATAGGGAAAGAATGAAAAGGACAAACATTCATTGAATTTCCCTCTCACTTGTGCTATTCGGAATTTCCGAGTCTCTCAACCTTTTTCCAAAGCTATTAATATTACTGTTGGGTTGACCTTTGCTGCTGTCTGCCATTTTGAAATTTACAGATCAGCAACCAGATGTAAATCTTGTTAGAATTAATGCAAATGTAAAACACAGTCAGTACCAGCTCTTCGCAGTACAGAAGAGCGCGCTACAATATTATTACTGGGACACAATTTATCCTGATTGCCAGAAAGATGAAACCCCCTGAACGAAAGCATAAACTTGCTCCGGGAAATAGATTCTCCTGGCGTTGCCCACGCACAAGTTTGCTGAGGCGGATGAATGCTGTCAGCCCCGAGTGGTGGCTGATGGATTCACTCTACACATCGCCCGTCTTCCCCTGCTGGAAAATGAAACTTAATTCGCACTCACTCGTTCTGTCCCCCACGCAAAACATTTTTAGGGGGTGAACGCAGAAAATGAAGACGAGTGAATCATGGGCTGGATGAAACCCCAGCACTGGAACTTCGCCTATTTCATTCCTGCACGTTTCTTCCCCTGGATTAATACACTCACCAATTCCAGGCCAAACACAGGCAGTCTCTGCTCCACTGGAGGGTACAGGTGGCTGCATAAAAGAATTGATAGTAAGGAGCAAAACTTTGGTTTATAACCATTCCGTCTTCTCAATGCGTTTTTAGATCATTTTTTCTCTATTAAAAAAAAGTGCTGTAGTGATAGTTATTGAACTCAGAAGTTTAATTTAGTCATTTTCTCAGAGGAAGAACGTGAAAGAGTGAGCAAACCCTAGATAATAAAACTAAGGAGCAGAGATACTTTATGTCTTCAGAAAAGAATTAGCTGAAGTATGGATGTTTATCAACCTTTGAAGAAAAGAGGAACATTTGAACGAATGTGTTTGTAAACACACGAAGGTTTGAGCAAAAGGAATTCGGTGCCTCAAGTACATGCGTACTCGCTCTGGGTTTCTGAAATCTCAACTAAGCTCTCAGAGTTGGAAAGAACTGAGAAGCCACACCAGGAATGTCGTGGGTGTTCTCAGGACCTGGTGTTCTCAAGATGCTGTACAGGGGCGGAGGGGAGGATGGAGTGTACTTATAATGAAAGTATTCAAAACAGAAAGATTTTAAAGTTACAAAATACTTAATAAATGGTATAGCAGATCACTTCAAAATCACTGAAAGAAGCTGTAAATTAGATAATTCTTAAAATACAATCTCCTTCATTTCCAAATTTGATTTGAAGATATAATAACCCGTGGATTAGCCCATGTACAGAGTTTATTAAAAAAGCATATTCCTAAGCACAAACAGCTTACAGAATGGTTTTTACAATAAAGAATGGACAAGCGATTTATAAACTGTAAAACCAATATTCCAACCCTATAAATATCTGAGTACTTCCCATGTATCTAACATTACTCTTGGTGTTGACGATATAAAGAGCCCCCATTTATGGAGTTCGTAATTGAGGGACACTGCTGTGGTTAATGTCCAGCCCTCACGCTCTCGCAGCGGGGCCTTTGGGGAGGTGACTGGGTCACTAGGAGCAAAACTTCTCGACAGATTCACCCACTGGTGAGTTCACAGTGGAACTGAAACCCGCGGGCTGAGAACTCTGGAAACAGCCAGACACTCCAGAAGTCAGCTGTGATGCGGCAAGGCGGATGCATCTGCCTTAGGTGTGTTACAAGACAGCAGCCAATCAGCAGCAAAGAGAACTAAATAACATTCTCGGATTGGCTACGTGTAAACTCCTGCCCAAAACACAATTGCAAAGGATACTGCCGTTCCTGCAAAACTGTAGGGGTTTCCGCAAACAGATTCTAAGATCTAAGGAAAATATCCAGGAACTGTTGAGGCCACGAACTCTGAACTCTGAACTCTGACTTCAAGATGGTATACTGTGTAGCTGAATGTGACCTTTGGAGATGAAGCCTGGGTAGGTCATGAGGGATGTAACCTGGAAGGGTCAGTTTCCTTCCTACTCCCTACGCCCTCTCTCTGCTTCCTGCCGGCCACGCCGTGAGCATGTCCCCTCTGACAGGCTAACCTCCCTTGAAGCTGATTGGCTGTGGACTGCAAACTGTAGGAACTGTGAACCAAAATAAATATTTTCTCCTTAGAGTTGTGGGTATCGGATATTGTCTCAAGGGAGGAAAAGTAACTTAGATTCAGTTAAATAAAATGATTTATAACATTCAATGATACATATGATGGGGAGATCGAGTAAATTTATTTTAAAAATAAATTAAACAAATCCAAGAAGATGGAGGTTAAAATAGTCTCACATTTTTGGTGAAAAGTTATCTGATCCATAAGGGAATTGTTTAATTAAATCCCACCAGATATAATAAAAACTAAAAGTCAACAAATACGAAATGTTAATAGCTAATCATCCAAAATGGCCCATTTACTCTGAAGCAAAACATCTGTAGCTTTAATTATTTTTAAATCTAAAGCACAACTCAGATTCCTGTCTAATAAAAATTACAAGATTTAAAAGTATTTAAAAGTACTTTGAAATTTAAAATATTTAAAATTTATTCTCACCTTGAGAATAAATTATAAAAATAAGAGAAAAGCTGTTATGAAAAAACAACTTTCTCAACATATCATTGTGGTCTTTTTAATTATAAAAAGAAATATAACTTTCAGTTAGATTCTGGAGGCAGCCATGTAAATAGATACACAAAGTAAGTACTCCTGATGCAGCAACTACAACAGATGTTTCACCAAATGGGGATGAAGGTCTATTGTGAGTAGGTGTCAGGATTCAAAAAATTTGCAAGAGAATTCTAAAATACATTAGAATTTCCGAATACTTTGGAATAGCCAAAATAGATGCAAATTTGAAGTACTAACACAATCTAGTTTCCAAATTTACTATAGTACTAGAGAAATCATGAGAGTGACTTTGGCATAAGGATAGAAAGATAAATAAATAAAAAATAAACTAGGGGTTCTAGAAATGGAACAACATATGTTATTTATAATGAGTAGCAAGAGAAGGGTTTTTTCAGCAAATAGCTTGGAATAACCAAATTAAAACAACTTCAACTTATAATAAAAATTAATTTAAAACAGATGAATCTAATAGTAGAGTTAAAAATATAAATTATAATAAATCATGAAAAAACATGTTCAAAATATTGATGGAGGCAATGATTCTTAGAAGGTACATGAAAAGAGTAGATGTTAAAGAAATAAAATGATAAACCGGACTTTTTTCAAAATTAAAAATGCCTGTTCATCTAAAACTATGTTAATAAAATGAAAAACCGAGCCAAACACATATCTCAAGATAAGCAGGACATATTTTTGAAAAATCATACAAATTAATAAAATACTCAATGCTTAAAATAGGAAAATAACAGACCAAAAACTAATTAAACTATATTTGAAAATGTTCAGCATTCATAGTCATCAAAATATGTAAATTAAAAATGTAATGGTATTGTTTCATATTCTCTAGCCTGGCTAAAATTAAGAAGACATTTGATGACACGTCAAATGTTGGTAAAGAGAAGCTCTGAGAATATAATTAGAGAGTTAAATATGGTATAACCACTTTGCAAAACTAGCAATATCTAATAAAATTAAACATACACTTACCCTAGAAGTAAGCATTTATGCTTATAGGTATACATTCCAAATGAGAATATATGTTCATATAAGTAACACATAAAATCTTTATCAGCCTTACACATAATACCTAAAAATAAGGCGTAGACCAAGTGTCTATCAATAGGACAAAGGATACATGCTTTGGTATGAATCAAGGGCCAGAAATTTAGCTCAGTGGTTTTGGTGCCTGCCTAGCAGGAGCAATGTCCTGAGTTCAATCCCTGGTAACCACATACAACAATGCTGAGAGTGGTGACTCATGCCCACCAGCAATCAGTGATGAGTGTGGTGGCTCACTCCTGTAATCCCAGCACTTGGGAGGCAGAGGCAGGAGGACTGCTGTGAGTTCAAGGATGATTTCAGAACCAGCCTGAACTACAAAGTGAGACTTTGTTTTAAAAAAAAAAAAAGGGGGTCAAAAAGGGAAGCAAAGCAGTGATTAAAAAAGTAGAAATTTTTAAATAAAATGTATGCATATGAATGAAACCCAGCAAAAAATAGTGTGAATTTTATAATTTTTTTCCATAAGTTTGTGTACTCTCCAAACTAGTCTACAGTGATAAAAATCAAAATAGTAGTCATTCATAGGTATTTTGTGCACAGAGAAATTTCTGTAGATATTGAGTTCTATGTTTGGATAAGAGATATTATTTACATATACGCATACAAACATTAAAACTCATTGAATCTTATCTTTTTTTTTTTTTTTTAGACAGGGTCTCACTTTTGTGGTTCAGGCTGGTCCTGAGCTCAGCCTCCAACTCACATCACAGCAGTCCTGCCTCTGCCTCCCGAGTGCTGGGATTACAGGCATGAGCCACCATGCCTGGCACCTGGTACTGGTTGCTGCTGGGCGTGAGTCTCCACGCCCAGTATGATATGTGGTTACCGGGGATCAAACCCAGGTCCTTGCACTTGCAAGACAGGCACCAGAACCACTGAGCTAAATTCCCGGCCCTCACTGAGTCTTATCTTTAAGATTTGTGCCCCTCAATGTAAGTAAACTTCATGTTAATGAAGTATTTAAAAACATAAATTATACTAGCACACTAGTCAAACTCAATGCTAAAATGACACTACATGGTACCAGTTAAAAATATGAGTTTTCAAATGTATGATATTGTTGAAAATATTGTAATATTTGAAAACTTAGGGCTTCTTATTTGGTGACTGGAGATATCACAATCCTAATCAGTAGAAGATTAAATGTTAGGTCCTTATCTATTTTATTATTGATAATACCACCTGGGTATTAAAGGGTAATCTTTGCCCAAATCACATTACCAATTGAGTTAAGTGGCATAGGCCTAGAATCCAAGATGGCAGACTAGATGCCATAAGAAGAGAATTTAGAAATCCTTATAGTTATGATCATTACTTTCTGGTGACTACCTATATTCTAGGAAATATAAAGCATATTTTAATTATCTGAGCCTTATGCACTTATAGATACAGAAATATCCACTGTTTCTTAGCATTACCAAGTAAAAGGGAATACATACTTGAATTTGTCAGGTAAAAATGTTGAAGCTAAGAGAAATTAAATCATTAATTCCTTGGTATCAATGCGATTAAGTTAAAGGAGGGCATTTCTGACACTCAGTGACATGACTTGTTCAAATTTGATCACTAATAACTTCTGCTTTTAATTAATTTGTTGACTTTATACAATAAGCATCATAATTTACTCAGTGCTAAAAGATCAGAGAGTAGGGGGAAAAAAGAACATTAAATTCAACCTGTTAACTCCCCTTCAGAAGAACTAAGGTGAGAGATTAGGGCCATGGCTGGGAGTACAGAATGGGCTCTTTAATTACAAAGAGCCAGACCAGAGGCTGGGTACAGCATGTGCCCAGGGAACCTCATACAGAATGGATGCGACATCAGTTACAGCCAGAATATGGGGTGTGTGGGCACAGCAACTTCTGAGGGGCCAGATCTGGAAGGAGACCAAAGGTGGAACCCTTGGTTTCGCCCTCCCTGTCTTGATGTCATGCTCATGTTTCTGCAGCAGCCTGTCCTGCTTGTGAGATACAATTCTTCTTGTTCTTCTTTCTTCCTTCATTCTTTTCTTCCTGCGTTCTCTTTTCTTCACCTTTTCCTTTCCTCTTTTCTTATGCTAAATAAAAGTTATGTTGAACTGTGCCCCAGTTTTCCTGGCAAATTCTTTTGGTGGAACAGAAAGGGCCAGGAATCTTTAGACCCTGTACCATCTGGCAACACTATTTCTTTCAGTAAATGTTAGCTTAAATACAAGGATCAAAATCAGAATGGATCTGTTATCAAAGCACAGGTCAGCCTTGGTAGCGTCTCACTGAAAGACTGACTAGTATACCTGAATTTTTTTCCTTACTTTAGGTAATTATAAGTATATTTGACGTATTTTGGGGATCCGCCATTCTCACATGCAAAAAGTTTTCTTTTTTTCTTCTTTATTTGAATCTTTATTGGTATATTATATATGCACATCATAATCACACTCAACGTTGAGAATTTGTATCAGTATATGACAAAACTTAATTCTCATTGTTTTCCCATTTCTCTACTTACCCCACAACTCTCCACCCCCTATATACATGAGCTTTGTTTCCTTTATTATCATCACATTATCCTTCCTTTTGTTACCTACCCCTCCACCTCATTTCCTTTTGAATATTTTCTATTTCACAGTAAAGACAGGACAGCGGGACTTGGAAGGACTCATCAGTCAATACCGAATGAACACCGTGTTTATTTAACAGCCTTCTTTTATACATTTCTTAAGTACCGCCCTTGAGCTGATTAGCTTCATTCACATGTACAGAAAAGAAAAAAGTTAGTAAAAGAACTGGTAGGTGGGGTGCGCTGACAATATTCTTAATTTAATCTGGCACGAGGGTGTGTAAAGGTTCTTAGTTTAATCTGGTATATGAGGGTGTGTAAAGGTTCTTAGTTTAATCTGGTATATGAGGGTGTGTAAAGGTTCTTAGTTTAACCTGGTATGAAGGTGTGTAAAGGTTCTTAGTTTAATCTGGTAAAGACGTAATTATCCTTGAGGAAAGTAGACAATGTTGGGCTCTGATCCAGAAATCAGGCCGACTTTTTCTCTCCTGCATGGGCAGCCATGACACTATAGGAAACAGCTCCCAACATCTTTTAATCTTTATTTTCTCATATCAGAAAAGATACGATATTTATACATCTGTGACCTATTTATTTCACTTATGAGTCTGTCTTCAAGTTATGTCCATTTAAGTATAAATGACTCAAACTTATCATGTAAAAGCTTTTCTTATGTGCACGTTTGGGATTTCTCTTCATCGTTTTAAAATACAGTTCTCTCCAATTAAATTCAGAGTTTACTTACTCTTTTGGGGTTCTCTCTGTTATACTTTAGACATAAGTGTCTCCTGATAGCCTCATGCGCTCATAGGTTGGGCTTTGGATGGTGATTGGATTATGGGGTTTATGGCTGACTTGCTGTTAGGAGATGGAGTCTGGTGGTACGAGATGGGTCCTTGGGGCTGTGGCTTGGAAGAGTCAGTCTCCTGTCTCTGGATCCCATGAGGTGAGTGATTTCTGCTTCCTGGATCCCATGAGGTGAGTGATTCCCTCTGCCCAGACCCATCCACCAGGCCCTTCTGCCTCCGAGCGAGTTGACTACAGACTGAAACCTCCATGAATCATGAGCCAAAACAAACATTTCCTCTTTCAAGTTATAGGTGTCAAGTATTGTGTTTCAGTAAGGAGAGTATAGCTGAGACAATCTCTCCCTCATTACGTAGTTGCTAATCTTGCTATGGTCAAAAGCACTTCTGGAAATTGGAATGAACACTGCTGTAGAGTCTCTCTTTAAAGAAAATAAAATGAACATGTGCTTGTACACAAAATAATTTTCAAATAGTTCTGGAAATCCCTGTTCTCACATTTACAAAGCCTTTCTTTAAAAGAATAATTTCAGGAACTCCTAGTGCTTCTTTATTTTTTTTTTTTAAGCTTTCTGAGAGAAGGTCTCACTTTGTAGTTCAGGCCTGCCCTAAACTCACTATGAAGCCCAGACCAGCCTTGAACTCATAACAATTCTCCTGCCTCTGCCTCCCAAGTGCTGGGATCACAGGCGTGAGTCACCATGCCTGGCTCCTCACACTTCTCTTAATGGCCACTTTAATTATATTTTTCAAAAACTAGATAAAGAAGTAACTACAAGTATGAAAAGTCCTTTTAAGGTTTCCATGAAAAAATCCACTTGATACAGGTGATAGTTTGAGAAACTTGATCATGATAGAAAAAATTGCCATGTTTCACCTCGGTATGAAATAAGCTTTAGTTAAGTTTTAAATAATAATTTTTGATATCTTTAAAAATAACAGTCCATGAATACATGAAACAGACTATTCAGTCTAGGAAACAAGGCTTAGTATACAGATGAAATAACTCCAGTATCTTCCAAATCCATAGGACACTGACCTCAAGTTAGGAGAAACAGAAATAGATCATTGGTTCTTAGAAGAAAGCCATTTTAATTTATATATGGAATACTCGCAGAGACAAGAGGGCCTGTCCAAAAGGAAAAGAATATGATAGTACAACTCCCATAATTATTTTGCACTGCATTTATAAAATAGCTTCAGTCTGTTTCATTATTTGCATTTTTGTCTCAGAAAGATTTCTTAACAGTAAATTGTTTCCATTTTCATTTATAACTTGTGGTGACACAAAGTGAACCGCATTCTATAAACTACTGTGGAAAGTGGTGAGCCAGCAACTTGGCTGAAAAAAGCCCTTTGGATACAACAAGCAAAAGGAGAATGGAGTTTGCAATTGTAGGTTAAAACTGAAGAAGAAAACATTTCAATAGTAAATATTGTATTAAAAGTAGACACTGCTCATGACTCTGATATGCGATAGCTGTGTAGAAATGCAATGAAAAATTAAGAATCAGTCACTGTGCTGAGTATCATTGAATACTTGGACTAGGTATATACCCTCAAGTTGTGAAGTGTTCTTCATGGGAAGCAGGCATTACGATCCCTTACCTCTGATTGCTTAAGACTAGTAGAGATGTTCAAGGATTTGTAAACTTTAATTCGGGCAAAGTCATGATCAGATTGCTTAATAAGGCCACTCTGTGTGAGACCATGACCAAGTTTTGCTATATTTACAGACATTTGGTCACAGAATCAAACTCAATATTTTCAGGGTGATCTTGCCCCTGACAAACAGAGACATGCTCTATTTGCAAACTGACTGCATGAAACGAAAAGCATAGTAATTATAAAGGTGCTGATTTGGATAAAATGAGAATGTAATTGAAAAGAAAAAGGTTAGGAAAAGAACATGCTGCGAGTTGAAAATAAAAACCTGAAATGATGTCCCAACTTGTCCATAATGTAGAAATCTGTCTACAATGTTTTATTTTTCCCAGGGTCCATGTTCTTGTGGCTCTTGTCTATTGTTTTGTTTCCAGTTTTCTGGAAATAATAATTTCCAATAATTTCTATTGAAATAATTCAGATTATTCACATTCAAAATCTTGTCATACTGGGCCAGGGATATAGCTCATGGTGCTGTACCTGCCTGGCAAGCACAAAGTCCTGAGCTCATTCAATCTCCAGTACTGCAAAAAAAAAAAAAAATCTTTGTTGTACTGTTCTAATGTCAATAATGACCTCAAATTTATTGCATATTGAAGAAATAATTTTAATTTCCTTCTCACTCATTCCTTTCCCAATACCATATTGTTTCCACTGAGAACATTACCAAATCTTCAGAAGACTGTCAGCCCTGTATTTTAAGCTTAACTGATAAATGGGAGAACAAATACCCTTAAAAACAAGGAAAATTCTTTTTACTTTGTTTCTCTGTACACTAGTAGCAGATGAAACACCAAAGCTTTTAAACTTGTTCATGAATATTACTGATTTTGAGCAGAAGAAGACACTGGGGGTCACCTAGTGAAACATTCTCATGTAGTACATAAAGATGCTGGTCCAGTTAAGAATCAACTGGAGCCTGGATAAAGAAGACGTGGTTCTTTTATAGAATGCAGTATTACTCTGCCATCAAAAATGATAAGATTGAGTCATTCATACTCAAATGGATGTACCTTGAGGACATCCTCATAAGTGAAATAAATAGGTCACATATGTGTAAATATCGTATCTTTTCTCTGGTCTGAGAAAATGAAGTTGTAAATGAGTTGTAGTATGTATGGTTGATACTGCGAAATAGAAAATATTTAAAAGGGAGGAGTGTGTAGGGTAAATAACAAGGGGAAAATGAATGTAATAATAATAAAGAAAAAAGTAAATAAAGATTATGTATGTAGGGATGGGGCGTTGCAGGGTGGCAGGAAAGGGGGAAAAATGAGAATCAAGTACAAACACTCAATGTTGAATGTGATGATGATGTGTATTCATAATGTACCAATAAAATTTTTTTTAAAAAAGAATACTGTTTATTGAATGTGATCCAGGCAGTGGCAGAGCTAGTAGTACATAGCTCTCACATCTATAAACCAATGGCTCACTTGATGAGAAATAACTGCATTCTCCCATTTCTATTTGCACTGTGATGGCTCCATTTAGGTTTGTTTTGTTTTTAAATTAATGTTTTAATTTTATTTTTAGTACATGTTCACCATACATAATGATCACATTTATCACAGGGAATTTGTACCTGAATATAACATATCTGATGTCATGCCTGCAATGAATGATACCTTCACAAGCAAACAGGTTGTTCTTGGCATTTAACAGGCTATTTTCAGGGAACAGAGAAAGATGACCATAAAGAAAATCCAGCACGGAGTTAATGATTTCCCTGACCCTGAGAAGGTCAGTGATTACTGTGATCTTAAGGCGCATCTATTTACCCAAATATGTCTCAATTTTATTCTGTTTCATGGAAGAGTAGACACTGTATGTAAAAACCACGTTTTCCATATCCATTCATCCACTGATGGATATATGGGCTGTTTCCAAGATTTAAAAAAAATTTTATAAATTACACTGCTATAAAGATAGGCATGCATATATCACTGTGATATGATGCTTTTAGCTCTTTTGGGAAGATGTGTAGAAGGTGAATAGCTTGGTCAAATGAAACCTCTAGTTTTAGTTCCTTAAAAAATCTCCATGCTGATTTCCATATTACATTCCTAATGGCCAATTTACACTCCTAACATCAATGGACAAGGGTTCATTTTCTCCCACAGCCTCATCAGCATTTGTCATTGGTTCTCGGGGGAGACGGAATCTCATACATTCCATGAATGACCAGTGATGTTGAACATGTTTTCATATATTTATTTGCTGTTTCTAGGTGTCTATTTTTAATTGGATTTAAATTGGGGGTCTGATTATTTTTGTTTGTATTTTTATATATTGCAGAGATTAGTCCATTGCCTGAAGAAGTGATAAAAAAAAATTTCCTGTGGTTCTTCCACAGAATGGAGTACTACTCTGCCATAAAAAATGATAAGTTTGAATCACTTATACTTAAAGGGACATACCTTGAGGATATCCTCATAGGTGAAATAAATAGGTCATAGATAGGTACATATCACATCTTTTCTCTGGTATGAGAGAATGAAGATGTAAATGAGTCCTAGCATTGTATGTTATATATTGTGAAATAGAAAATGCTCAATGTAAAATAAGGTGAAAGGGGACAATGTTGAGATTGCAACAAAAAAGTAAGGAAACAAATTTTATGTATATGGGGGGGTGGTAGGGTGGGTAGGGCTATGGGAAAAAATGAGAATTAAGTTGTGTCTTATACTGATACAAATCCCCATTATGGAGTGCAATCATGATGTGTATATTTAATGTACCAATAAAGATAATCTATAAAAAAAATTTCCCATTCTGTAGGTTATCTCTTCACCCTAGTAATGGTATCTTCATGTGTGAAAAAGCTTTTTAAATAGATGTGATCCCAGTTATTCTTTGTAATATTTTCTGTGCAGTCAGAATGTTATTCATACAGTCTATCTACACTTATATCTCCAAGAGTTGTAACAATCTTCCAGTAGATTAAAAGTTATTATTTTAATATTTAGACTTGTGATCCACTTTGATCTTTTGTAGTGATATGGTGAGAGATATGGGTCTAAGTTTCATCTCTGGCATATGGAAAGTCGGTTTTCCAAACACCATTTAAAGAGGCTATCTTTCAGTGTAGGTGTTTGGCCCCTTTGTCAAAGATAAGGTACCTAAATATTTTCAAAGTTGTTTCTGCATCAGTGTTTTCCACTGATCCTCAAGTTTTTTGTCAGTGTACACTGTTTACATCACTGCAGCTTTGCAGTATAACTTTAAATCAGGGATTATGATGCCTCCTGCCTTACCTTTATTGCCCAGAACTGCTTTTAATATTCTAGGTCTTTTCAGGGTCTATATATTTGAGGAATTTTTGTCTACTTCTGTGAGGTACTTAGATTGAGATTGTTGGTATTTAGATTGAGATTGTATACAATCATATAGCAGCTTTAGAAGTGTGATCATTTTCACTACTTTGGTTCTTCCTATCCAGGGAATGTCCTTATAGCTTCTGATATTGCTTTTTCTGGCTCCTTTCTTGAAGTTCTATAGTTTTCAATGCAAAAGTCTTTCATTGTGTTTATTAGATTAATGTCTAATTATTTCCTTTTTCTTGATACTATTATGAAAATGTTTCCCTAATTTATCTCAAAGGGAGTTTGTTTCCCTAATTTATCTCTCCTGTACAGGAATACTACTGATTTCTTTAGTGTTATTTTGTATCATGTTATGCTGTTGAACTTGGTTATTAAATCTAGGTGGTTTTGGTAGAGTTTTTGAGGTCTTGATTTTACTGTGAAAGTTTTCAATTCCTGACCATTCAGTATGATGTTGGCTGTTGGACTGTCATAAATGTCTTTTATGAGATTGAGGTAAGGATATTCTATTCCAATTTTCTGTAGGGTTTATTTCATGAATGGGTGTTGGATTTTGTCAGATGCTTTTTCTACATCTACTGAGATGATTGTTGTTTTTGTCTTTGATTCTGTTAATGTGGTGTACTACATTTATTCATTTGCATATGGTGAACCATCCCTGTACTCCTGTGATGAATCCTACTTGGTCTTAAGTGTATAGACTCTTTGTGGTTTGGTGCATTCGGTTTGCCAGTATCATATTGAGGATTTTTGTATCTATATTCATTAAAGAGAATGACTTGCAGAGCTCCCTTTTTTGATTGGATCCTTTTCTAGTTTTGGTATCAGCATAATGCATGCTTCCAGGAACAATTTTGCTTTCCTTCAATTTGAGTTTGAAAAGTAATGTCATTAGATTTCCTCTAAAGTTGTTGTAGACCAGCCATGAATTCATTAGGACCCGGTCTTTTCTTTGTTGGTAACTTCTTTTTATTTCTTCAATTTCATAGATACAGGATTGTTCAGAATTATTACATCTTATTTATTTGGCTTTGGTAATTCATATCTAGAAATCTATGCACTGCTTCTAATTTTTTCCCCACTCTTTTTAGACTATAAGCTGTCAAAGTTGTTATTAAATATCTCCTAGATTTCTACAAGATCTGTTGTGATTTTGACCTTTCATTCCTAACTATATGGATTTGGATCTTTGTTTTGTGAGGATGGCTAAGGTTTATTTTGTTTAACCTTTTACTCTTTGATTCATTGATTTTTTGTATTGATCTTTTTAGTCTCAATTGCATTAATTTCTATTAAGATCTTTATAATTTCCCTCTTCACATGGGAATTAGTTTTAGCTTATTCTTATTTTTCTAGAAACTTGATGCTTAATATTAGATTATTTGAGTGCTTTCTGTTTTTCTGATGTGGGAATTTACTACTACAAACTTCTCTGATAGCAGTGCTTTCATTGTGTCCCATAAGCTCCAGTCTGTCATATTAGCATTATTATTCAATTATAAAAACTCTGCTATTTCTTCTTTAATTTCATCTATGACCCTTTGGTTGTTTAAAAGGATATTAATTCATTTCCTCCTATATATGTAGTTTTGTGGTTTCTTTTGCCATTTATTTCTAATTTCATTGCACTATGATCTGATAATATGCTTGATATGATTTAAGTTCCCTTGTATTTACTTAAGCATGTTTTATGAGCCAGTATATGGTCTATTTCAATGTGTTACTGAAAAGAATGTGTACTCTGTTGGTGGTAGTCAACTTAGGTTGTAATCTCTGCTTTGGATGATACCATATTCTCATTCTTCTAAAGTAATTATTGATAATATTCCAATGCTGTACCAACCTTTCTACAAGTATATTTTCATTTGTTTTGATAAATCCAGACCCATTTTTCCCTCAGTTTCATTAAAATAATTGTAGCAAAAATTCACATGCAATCTTAAAACCAGATCTAGGAAATCCAAATCCAGCAATAGTGATTGAGCAGAAGACACAAGAAAGAAACAAAGTTCCACACGGAAGAAAAAAAGACAATTCTGATTTTTACACAGTTTAGCATTATAATCAGACTTTCAGAGTTAGAAGAGACCTAGCCATTAGCTCATCCAACATTTCCCAAGTGTTTCTTACACCCTACAGGAAAGGGATAGTTAATGACTTTGTGACTGGGTAGATTAAGAAACAGTATCATTGAGCAAGTTACATTGATTTCTTTACTAAAGTCTCATGGCCTTTTATGCCAGCAGGGCCTTGTGATACCCCAAAATTATAGGCAATTTGCTCCAAATTTATTTGAGCAAGAAATCCTTTTATAGAGAATCCCACAGAGCTGCTATCTTAAAGGATATCATGGGAGGGAAAGGCTGATTACATCAATTCTACAAATCGTAACCTAGTTAATGCCAGAGTCAGAACAAGAACTAAGTCTTTTCAATCTAGTGCTCATTGAGAGGACATTTCATTTTGTCTCAGGTCTTTCTGGCTTCTGAAAAGACATTCTTTCTCACTCAGATATGATGAAAGTGATGAGAGGAAGAGAGATAAGAAAGGAGCTTCATTCAGGGCTGGAAAATTGCAGGACTCAAGGAAGGCTGACCCTTAGAAGAAGCATAGTAATGGACATCTCCTGCACAAAACTCCAATGTAAAGGCATCAATTGTTCGTTGAAAAAATCACAAGCACAGCAGCATTTATTTCATATACAAATATAAAACATTTAACCTTTAAATAAAACACATACAGAAATCTCATGACATATATTAAGGGAGATTTACAAAAATATGCTTAAAATTTTGTGTATAAATTCCCAGTGGCCAATAATTCAATATTTTTATCAACAACAAAATGAACTAACTGAGCAGGGAATTGGTGGCACATGATTGTAATCTCAGCACTTTAACAGGCCAAAGCAAGAAGGAGGACTGTGGGTTCAAGGCTAACCTGGTCAACATAATGAGAACCCATCTCAAAAATAATGATCTGTAATAGATGTATGTAATTCAATGAAGATACAAATCAATAAATAAAAGGTAAAGATAAAAATCACTTTTAAGAACACAAGAAGAAAATCACATTGTGTTTTTACTGTACAAATCATACTTGAGATAAGTTGATGAATGGTATTTTTCTTTACAGAAGTTTGCCAATTTCTAAAAGAAGGAATAATAAAATTATAATCTCACACTGGTGAAATAATATAGACAATAATAATCAAGGCCTCTGAGTCATGACAAAGACAGAGAAGAACATGTACCTCTTGACAGAACCTCTCATGAAGTACTAACATTGAACTTGAATTTGAACAAGCATCTAGTTTCAAATCCCCTGTACAGTAATTGCAAGAGTCATGGGATCCCACTAAATGACATGGATATTTCACAGTTCATAACATAGGAAATTCTACACTTTGCCCTTCAACAAGTGTGGGAGGAGGGAAGCCACATGTTTATGAAATAGAGCAATGAATTTCAAATGTGTCT
Organism: Petromus typicus; assembly: GCA_004026965.1. Taxonomy (NCBI): domain Eukaryota; kingdom Metazoa; phylum Chordata; class Mammalia; order Rodentia; family Petromuridae; genus Petromus; species Petromus typicus. The sequence goes on from PVIR01003592.1 coordinate 16,121, forward strand.
TTTATTTAAATCCTAAAAACATCAATTTTTAGATTTGATGAGAATACAATTTTTTACATTGTTACCTTTTAAAGATAGATACAATGTTATTTCTAAGTACTTAAATTAAGTTAATCCAATGTTGGGTAGAAACTTTTTAAAATGGATTGACTGGCCCTGACATGAAAACTGCTAACAGTGAAAGATGGTTACATCAAAGATTAGTCTATTATTCTTTCTACTTTTGTATATGCTTGAAATTATGGAAAATAAAGATGTTTTAAAGTTGTTAATCACAGTATGATTTTAACACCACATCAGGTTATATTTAAACCAAAGGATAATAGTTGATTATAAAATAACTAGTTTACTTTTTTTTTTTTTTTTTTTTAGGTTTTTTGAGACAGGGTCTCACTTTGTGGTTCAGGTTGGCCCTGAGCTCACCCTCCAACTCACATCACAGCAATCCTCCTGCCTCTGCCTCCCGAGTGCTGGGATTACAGGTGTGAGCCACCACGCCCAGCACTGTGGTATGTGGTACTGGTTGCTGCTGGGTGTGAGTCTCCACGCCCAGTACTATATATGGTTACTAGGGGATTGAACCCAGGCCCTTACGCTTGCAAGACAGGCACCAGAACCACTGAGCTAAATTCCCGGCCCACCACTAGTTTACTTCTTTTTATATAACTGCCTATAAAATCATTTAGTCTTCAAATATTGTTTCCACCAGGAGAATTTCCAATCTATCTTTTCCCACTGAAATATATACAGTAATAGAAGCTGGATTTATTAACATTTATAAATGAATGTAGAAGATTAAATATAAAACTGATTCATTCTAGTTTAACAGTTTGTTTTGTTCAACATGTAATTTTGAATCTCTATAATAAATTCCAAATCATATCACAAAATTTAAGAAGATGAATACACTCTTAACCATGTACCAAGGTAACAGCATTTCATGACACGCTTTCTCTTCTATTAAATTCAGTGTGCATGCATGTACAAAATCTATAACTAATGCCACAGACTTACTCTCTACCTAAACACTGACCATTTAATGAATCAACTTCCTCAGCAATCTAATATATTGTAAATAATCAAATGAATTATTCCTCATGGAAGTTATTTGGGAAGTCCCTTTTAGTGAAAGTACTTATTATATGTAGATGAGCGATTAAAATTATTGTAGATTTTTAAATGTCGATTTTTCATTCACCACTAACATTGTTGTGTGTTCTTTTCTTAAATTAAAGTAAGATGTTGGTCTTGGTGAAAAGATGGGTGAAATTCAAACAACAGTAACTAGTAAGGCAAACAGTTAATAACATGGCAAAAAGTTTGAATGCTCAAAAGAGTATTTAATAAAATCAGGCAGTAGATAAATAACATCGCGATTTTATACCAGAAGTCATGAAACTCTTTTTATAAAAAGCCAAACAATGAAGACCTTAAGATTTGCAGACCACAGTATCTGCTGAAACTCTTCAGCTCTGTTTTTGGAGTACAAATGCAACAATAATTTTTTTTGTAATTTGAGTGGTTATATTCCAATTCCACTTTATATACCACTGCAATTGGAGTCTTATATATCTTTTCATGTATCATCAAATACATTTTCAAAGTTTTTTTCAACCATTTAAAAAGGTTAAAACTATTCTTTGATCAAAGGCAACATAAGAAATGGACAGTGAGATATATCTGGTTAATAACCAACAGTTTATCAATCCTCCCTTAAGCAAAACTGGTATTCTTGTTAGTTGTGTTCTGTTACTTAGAACAAGGCAGAAGCAAGCACCATTATCTACCTGTTTAATGTTTAGGAGAAATGTGTTACATGATTGAAAATTAAAAACAAAGCAATCAAATGGCATTCAGAAATATTCTGTCTGGAGTTTTATTCTAATATATTGTAGACATTCACAAGAAAAGAAAACCAGCCTTCTTTAAAGTCCCTGTAAGAATCTAAGTTATAAAACAGCTGGAACAAACAGGTTAGTTAAAAGGTAATTACCATGGATACAATTCCAGAGAGAGTGAGTTTAATTGAGGGTCTCTAAATGTAAAGCAGGACTTGATTGGAAATAGGCTACAGAAGAGAGAAGTCATCAGTTTAATGTGTGAGTAGTGGTGGGGGTGAAGTAAACGTGCTTCTATCAGTTTCTAGATGGAGAATAAAGAAAAAGAAATTGGTAACTTTGTCTCTTATAGATATAACAGTGCAGAGAAAACTAGAAGTGCAGAAAAAAAGCAGTGCTCCCTGATAAAAAGGGACAAAATGGGGTAAAAGAGAGGATGACCTTGGAGGTAATGATTGCTTAAAATGCAGCTTAATGCCCATCCTCTGAAACCCTGCAGGTATATAATGTGAAGATGGAATAAAACTGTGTCTCCTAAATGCCTGAGTCCTTAAGTACCCAAATAAAAAATGGGTAGAAGTATGCACCTTGGGTGGGAACAGACTCTAAGGTTCAAGGTGACATAACCAATATTTTCTCAATCACTTTCTAATTAGTAAAATAGCTGTCATCTCTCAAGTGCCTACCAGGTATCTGGCAACACTTCAATGACACAACCAATGCACAAAGTTCTCATCTATATAATAAGGACCAAAGAGACAAATAAATTTCTTAGGATAACACACCTAAAAAAGAAGTTAGGCAGAAATTTGAACCCAGTTTAGGCTCTAAAATCTGTGCACCTTTCCCATTTTTCAGCAGAGTAAGACTTTAGTATTTCACATCTTCCTGTCCATGTTGCTCAAAGTGCAAAATGGCAAAGTATGGTGAACGAGCCAGCAACCCTATAGCAACAGGCAGCCAAGAAGTTCACCACCAAGTCTGGTGTTCTATTGCCTGCACACACCTTTTTCAAAGCCCAGCGTTTGTAACAGATAATAAGAACAAATCACTCAAATTGCAGAGTCAGATGCAGTTAAAATTTGAGCTCCTGTCTATAATGTATTCACCACTCTGCATCCTCATTGCCCCAAAGCTAAAATTGAGAGCACAGAAATAAATAGTCCAAATTGACATTTAAAATCTATAGTTTCGGTGTGTGACTAACAATTTAGTTTCTTAAAGATTTAATTTTCCAGAGTAAAGAGTTCAAACTCTAACTCACAAAGGAAAAGCATGTACTGGAGCCTTGACATCCAAAGATATGACAAAGAAGACTCTTTCCACGGGAGAGCTACAAACAATTCTCCAAGCACCTCTCAAAATCCTCATTTAATTAACAGGGATGATTTCTTTCCTGTAAAGAAGACAGAAAGGCTCCCTTTTCTCCTGTCTCTGTTTCTCTACACAACTGCATACCCTGGGGCTTCAACTCAGGACTTTGAAAGTAGGCCAGTGTTAATAACCTCCAAATCCTGCAGGGTTGATTAGCAAGAGAAATGCAGTTAGAAGAACATCTCATAAGGGGCAAGCCATGTGAGAGAAACCGTCAATGTTCAGAAAAGGCAGAATGGAAAATCAGAACATTTTCCACGTTAGACCCTCCAGCACTGGAGACACATTTTTTTGACAGAAAATGAGATCATATTAACCAGCTGTGGGAAAGAGTCAAGTGAGCTTCGCTAAGTGTGAAGATAAGACCTCTATCTTTCCTATTTCCTTTTCAATACTTGTACTGTCTTTATCATTGGCCTTTAATGAATCCCATCTTTACATACATTTCCTTATTCTCCTCATTACTTGCTTAAGAATTTCCCATTTCTGGTTTCACAGATTCTGGCTCTGGCTGCCTCTTTGCTGGAACACTTTTTTGTACATTTAGAAAACTCTCCTGTTCCTAAGTATCCTTACCTACTTTATGGTAGCTGATAACTAAAATGACACAGGAAAACATGCCCTCTAGGGATAAAGCTACTGGACAAGTGCTACAGATCACCATCTCTTCCCCAAAGTAATTTCTGTCTCCCAGTTCTTTCTTAAACTCTAGGAGCAGAACAAATCATGCCATACTTGGATTTGAACACAGCATCAACACAAAACAAAACAGATTTTGACAGCTAGTAAACTACGGGTTTGGGGCTCCTTGTATTCCTGTACACAGCTTGACCAGGCATCGTGACCACATCAGAATGTACTGGATACAGCTTCCTCCCCAGCTTAATTGACTAGCTAGCTGTTCAAAAGTCATTACACAGAAAGGCTAAATAACTGTATTAGTCACCTTTCTGCTCCTGAGATCAAATATCTGACATACATAACATAAGTGAGGAGAGGTTTATTTTGGCTCAAGTCTTCAGAGGTCTATGGTTGGCTGGCTCCAAGGCAGAAACATGACTGCAGAAGAGGATGATGGAGGAAAATCGCTCACCTCACAGCAGCCAGGAAGCAGAGACAGCAGATGAGCAAGAGAGAAAGACTCCAGGTACCAGATATAGTTCCCAAGGTCCTGCCCATGTTCTATTCATGCACTCTGAAACGTACTTGCCTGATCTCCTAGGCAACTCTCAAGCTAATCAAATTAACATGAGTAACTATCACTGTAATATTACATGAACAATTCTTGTTTCTGTAATAAGTTCTTTAGTTATTTTAGCAGACACAAAACTAAAACTGCCAGGAATAGTATTTGTTGGATTACATGAGCCTAGTCTGATTTAGTGATGAGGGGAATGAGATACTTACACATCTAATTTCTTTTTCTTTGATTCTATACTTAATATCTTCTAGAGCTATAGTGAAATCATAGGAAGCATAGAAATGCTTCAAATACAAATGTAACTTTAACAGAAAAGATGCACTCCATTTTTGACAAAACACCAATAATCTAAAGCTGAATAACTTACACTTAATATATGATAAAGGTCAGAGAAGAATTTCTCTTTAAAATATTTTGTAATAAATTCCATTCCAGTTATCCTCTTCCTCCTGGCTGGTATAATTGCTTCTAAGAATAGAAGCAGCCATTGTATTACTCTTTCTTTTACTCTGAATGTAAGATTTTCAGGACTAGAAACAGGAGCATGGATTTAAATCTGTACTATTACTGGACTGCAGTGCACTTCACATCTCTTTAGTGGAGCTGAGTCTAGTGAGACTTTTTTTTTAAATCAATTCATATGGTAGGTTTAGATCTCAGCCATGTAATACCTTCAGTTGTTAAAAAGAAGCTAACATAATTTGTAATAATTTGTTCTACATTGCTAATGATAAAATACCACAGTGGCTAAGTCATAAAGGGAAAGAAAATTGATTTGGCTCAAAGTGCTGGTCAGGATTGAGGGTCTACATTCAGTAGTCTCAAAGCAGAGCAAAGTACCATATGGCAATAGCCAAGGAACATATATGTGATGTATGTTCCAGTTTCTCTGCCTTTTCTTATAAAGCTACCAGTACCTATTAGCTGTGGTGGTTTCACTCTATTGAATAATCCTCATCGTTTCCCAAAGATCTCATCTCTAAACACTAGGCCAGATGAAATTTCTACCTTTTGAATACCTCAAAATGGAAATTCAATTTCAATCCGAGAACACTCAAAGCATATCCAAGTCAGAGAAAAGGAAACAAATTCCTTTCTGTTTCACAGTGCCCTGGACATTTGAAATTCATATAGAAAATCAAAGTTTCAATAGGTCACATACCACAAGGTAAATGCCATAACTTTACCAACTTTAATTGAAAAATTATGGCACATTGCAGATCACTGTAACCCTGATGTTCTTATATGATGTCCAACGTAGACTTAATCTGAAGCATATCTATGATTTTTAAATATTTTATTTTTAAAAATAAGTTAACAGCATGAATATAGCCTATGTACTTAACATTTTTGAGTTCCCATTAAGTTGCAACATGTAGCAAATTATACATTTATTCATTCTATAAAATGATAACTATCTCATCTCCTAATTGGATATTTTGTATCTTTATTTTCATTGCCTCTGTCAAGATTTTATTCAGCCTTTTTAAAGTGTAATCTAAATTATAAATACAGTACATTTACTCCAACACAAAGTGGTAAAATAACCTAATGTGCCATTGCAGTGTTTGATTTGCAATATCAGTTAATACACAATCAAAAACCACTACTAAATACAAGACTATTTTCTAAGAAGCTAAAAATAAAATGGTAGGCCTTTTTCATTTTCAGAGATTTGATAGGAAGAAATTGATTTATTACAAGAATAATCATTTCAATTTCACCTAATATCTCTGCTACCTACAAAAAACAAAACAACAACTTAAACTATTGTTGAACCTCAGATTTTACTGCAATAATGATATTTTTAATTAGAAAATGTCATGTCCCTGTGTTCCATAGGACTGATTTTCTCTCTACCATGAAAGTAAACAAGGAGACATGTATATTTTTATAACATTTTCACTTCCTGTCTCAGAGTAAAATCAAAAGTCCTTACAGTGGCCCCTAAGGCCTTATATGATGATGTTTTCACTCTCACATTAATATCGAGGCTTATTGCTAACCATCCTCCTTCTTGGTTGCTCTTCTACCAGTCATGTCTCCCTGCTGTTCTTTCTGTGCCAAAGCTCATCCCTGCTGAAAGCCCTTTGCTCTTATTGTCACCTCTGTCTAAACTGTTTCCCAGGACATGCATCGCTCACCCTATTAACTCATCCAATTCTCTGCACAATGTTACCCCCAGAGAAGTCAGTCATCCCACTTAAAATCTCCCTTCTCTTATCCCATCGCTCTCTGTGCTCTTCTGCACACAGTGGGACCTCAAAAATTTCAAATGTCTGAGTGAATGGTGCAAGAAAGTGTTGGTGGCAAGAATTAAATAATTCTTCCCATGTCCCGGGAATATCTTGCTGCCAACTCTCCGGCTAGGGCTGGAAGCATGAGTAGAAACTTTCTAGGCAAAACCCACCACATAGACGTACAGAATGGTCAGTGATTTAGCAGCCTGAAGCACAATGGCACAACCGGCAAGAGCTGTGATCTTGTCTGCCTTTTAGTCCAATATGATCACTGAGAAGCAACTGGGGGGTTTTAAGACGAGAAGAGCTGATGTGCAACCAGATCAGGTCTTTCATAAAAATTTCACAGGTAAAAGGGTCAAGATGTGGGGCAGATAGAAATGGGGCCAAGAAGGCAATTTCATAGGCAAGCCCAGTCGAGTGGATGAGTCAGGACAGGTGACAAGTGCTGGTAAGAAAGGAATGCTGTTCGCTCATGGAAACAGTGGGTGGCTGTATCATGGTCATTTTGAAACAGGTGTCTTTTTTATGTTAGTATAAATGGCTTAGAAATTACAATATAAAAAGATGAGAAATAAATGAAGAAAAATACCTGCTTCATTGAACAATTAACCATATTTTCTAAGAGACAGCAGATAAATTGTGATGATCTCACCAGAGTGACTTCATTGAAATCATAACCTCTGGAATACACACTGAAGATATGTTTCTAGAGCTTTCAGAGTGCAGGAGACAAATTCCTTGGACAAGGCTTGCAGGTGATACCTGGAAAATAATTGTATGCTCTAGACCGAGAATCCGATGAGGAGGAGAGGCTCTTCACAGCAAGATTAATACACAGCATTAAACTTAAATCAATAACATTCCCTCTGGACTCAAGCATAGTCTGGTCTTCACTTCAGTGGTGAAATTGAACAATGAAATAGACCCTTCAGTCACTTAGCCCTATGGTGATACAGAATTATAGCTCACACAGTTTTATGGTATTAGAAACTTTTCTCATATTGGAAATAACTTCATATTTAATAATATCATGTGTATAACTTCATATCTGACAGGAACTGTACCAACATGTACTGTTTTATGTAGAAAAAAGTGAAATGGCCTTGTCTTTAGACTTATTTTCCATTATGCCACAGCTACTCTGTTTATGGATTTAGAGAACACACTAAGCATATTTCCAAGTATTAATATCTCACCTCCCGGCCTTCTGAGATTGTGGACGTTTGCCAGTCAGCCCTCTGTTAAGTGCAGTTGAGCCGAAGTCTTGGAAGGACTGTCAGGTGAGCATAAAGGGGGGGCTGTGCAGTGGTCCGGCGGTGAGCAGAAGTCCTGGCTGTTTAGCCTCTCAGTGGGGCTCTGCAGGTCACGGTCCTCAAGGAGAGCATTTTCCACTGACCTCCTTCATCATTAAAATCATGAGAAACACATCCCAGTGGCGACCACAGCTTCTCTTCAAAGGACCGAATCTCACGTTGCAGGACCTTTCTCTTTGCACTTGTATAACAGCCCTTGGAGCAGTAGCCAGTCTACAGAGGCTACTTTCACACATTGCAGTGTTCTCTCTTACCTTCTCTTAAGTACTTTGATTTCTTTAAAATGCTTTGTATCAAGTTTTCCCTACTCAAATCCTGGACCCGATTTGCCATACTAAATGTTTGGCAATATGTCACATAGATACTTATTCATCTTGGTCAATATTATGGAAGTTGGGAAAGTAAACACAAATTCAGCTCAAAAGTATCTGAGTGATTTGAATATGCAATCATTAACCCAGTAGTTCACCAGTAGGAAATTATTCCACAAAGTCTGTAGCCGAGCCTGGTCCAAGCCCTATAATGGGGTGCCACTGTCCATCTGTTCCAGTTCCCATCCTGTCCCATCAGGGAAAACAAAATAGCAGGTCTAGATCCCACCAGCCAGTCTTGTTCTGGGATCTAGCTCTGCTATTTTTTGTCCTGAAGGGATGGGATGGGAGCTGAGACAGGAGTCAGCTTAACACAAGAGCAGCCCAGGGAGCTCCAGCAGCTGACTCATCTCGCCTTTATTCACCCAAACACAGGGCTAAGCAATCAAAGTAACATAAGACTCAACTGCTTCCCAATATCCATTAGCACAAACTGGTAAACAACTTAACCACAGCTGTCATAAGTTTTCCCTAGCACGTGTAATATGCCATCAAGTGCAGCCTTTTTCCTTATGCTCGCAAAGGAGGCTTCAATTCTCCCCAGGTCTCCCACAAAAGTCAATTAAATAAGTGCTTAAACACTAAAGCATAAGAGTACAGTGGACCCTCAAGTTACCACAGGACGGACATACAAATAACTTGGGTTAATTAGGTTAATGGAAGATTCATCTCACTCTTGTTATATATAGCTATATGCACGCAAAAATCCAGATCTCAGCTGTACTGACTTACAACCAACCTGGATTACAACTAGCTCTTGGGAACCAATTGAGTTAGTAAGTCAAGGGCCCACTGTATTTTCATCAAAATGAAAAGAATAGAAATAGACTGAAGCCAACTCATGTTTAAAAAAAAAAAAAAGGACATTGACATATACCTAAAGATCACAAATGCCGAGTACTCCAAATAAGTACAGCCAGAAAGGATTCAAATAAGCATAAACTACTAACTAGAAAACTGCCTGAAGCAAGACAGCAGCTCTTTCTTTCCACACCCTAGAAGCCACATCCTGCACCCCACTGTCTTTCCACTCAGTCCTCAGTCTACTCTCCTTTTTATTCTTTCCAGATCACTCCCTTACACTGCCTTCCTCACCTAACGTGTCAGCGATTTGACTTTGTCCCCTAGAATGTGCATTCCCGAAGGGCATATGTCTTTGCTCTATTCACCAATATATCCCAAACAGGACGGTGGCTGGCACTTAGTAGGTGCTCTGCATATCTGCTCCATTTTTCCTCTTTCTAATCCTTGGCATACACAGGGTTGTAGGTGGCAGCTACAACCCCAACTTGAACTTATCAGTGACTTGCACAGTTTATTGGTTTTACAGTTCCAAATCGTTAAGCAAGAAATCTGATTGTGACTATTCATCTCAGCTCTTTAGGCTATTGAAGCATACATTAGTCCCCTATTTGTGAGGATAGAATCAGATACAATGTCCTCTATTCCACTGCTAATTCAGAAATTCATAAGGACACATGGACAAATCAGGGAATGCTTTGCATTTCTGATACAAAAATGCTCCTTTATTACATTAGCATTACTTTTCATTTGAAAAATACAAACTATATAAATATATCTCCATTTGTATCTTCATTTATATCATCATTAAAGACAGTGATGATACTGTCTACATTTGTTTTGATGGTAATAGATTCATCACATATTTAAATTTTAAAAGGACATAAAATAGAACAAAATACACAGATTTTATTTCTATATAATATGCTTATAAAATTCTGGAAGAGTATTTAAGAAAATGTTTAGTGGTTAGTTTTGGGTGGGGGAATTACATCTCAGTTTTAGTTTCTCTTTAAATGTTTATTTTAATTTCCTAACTTTTAAAAAAATAAATGTCTTTCTTTTTGTGACAGTAGAATAAAATCACTAACATTCTGTAAGAGAAAAATAGAAACAGAAAGAAGAATGAAAGGTATTCCCTCAAAAAAGACTGTTACTGAAGAAGCCATTTCCAACTAGATGATAAAGTCACATAAGGATTAAATAAAACTCAATCATATAGTATGTGATATTCAACAATAATACAAACTGCACAGAGCCAAAAAAACCCATTATTTAAATTCTCAAATATTATGACAATATTTTAAATTTAATTGCCTTTTGATGATGTTACTGAACCAACTTTTTATCTTATGAGCTTGGAAATAAAAAGACAGAAAGAATTTTTTCAACTCTTCCTATAGAAACTGCACTAAAAGGTAATTAAATAGGAAATGAAAGAAAGTTTCTCTTCAGAAAGGTATTCTGATTAACAAATTAAAATTAAATAATAGAAATTGAAAAGCACTATTTTAGAACTGCCAGTCAGTTATTGATATGGCATTGAAACATCGGTGGCTGCTAAAAATTACAGAAAACGGGAAAAGTAGATATTACCTTATCTTCTACAGTCATCCCAAACATATAGTATGTATTGTCTTGTCAAAGGGATCAACTCTGAATCAGGTCCACCCTCTGAACTGAACAGCCACTGTGCAAGAAGCACCCGTGACAGCGATGCTGATGGGCAAAGAGGCGGCATCAGCCAACTTCGTTCTGTCATGTGTCACGAGTTCCCCTCTGAGGAAAGGAAGGAGGTGAAGGAGGTAGATGCAGATCTTAGGAAAACTTAGAAGACATGTCAAAGTATGGCCTGGACTAGAATGTTTAGGGACACGTACTTGAGTGACAAAGCCATGCAAAGGGTAATTCAAGAACACTGTTAATATCAAATTCAGGATAATAGAAAGAGGGGCGGGGCTAGAACTGGGACGGAGCAATTGGAAGTCGCTGCTCAGGAGGCCGGAGAAGCTCTGTTCCTTGACCTGGGTGAGGTTTGTCTTACAATGATTCAGGAAGTCATATTTTTGACTTGGATGACTTTCTGCAACTGTGTTTTATTTTGAAAAAAAAAAAAAAGGTTTGAAATGTAAAGAAGATTAACATATGCTATGATTCAAAAAATTTATATACCTGACAAGGTGTTACAGGGAGAGTAAAAAGTAAAGTGGGTCATCATCCTACAGAAGGTACAGTAGGTGCGAATGGTGAAGTCCACAGCCTCGGATCAATCTTGTCCAACGACATCTCTTCTGAGAAGCTATTGTGTTGCTCGTGAAGTACGGCCGGCCACATAGGGCCCAAAAAGTGAGATGAATCCTTCCAGACATATTAAAGGACAGTTTCTCAGGCAGTCTGATTTGTTCTAGATACTAAATATTAATAATGCATAACAGAAAATTAAAATCCCAGTAATAGTGGAGATAGTTGTTAACTGGATTGTCAAAATAAAATTTTCTGAAAAATATTACCAGAAGTCTTATTCATTGATTTCTGAACCAGTAAAACCATTCAAAATCGCTAGCAAAATCATCACTCAATTCATCACTGAAAGCAATGAACTATGCTGAGAATTAAAAATAATATTTTTAATTTCCATCATGAGGCAAATTAAATGTACACAATTATTCCTGAGTGTTCATGAGTCAACATTACCTCCTTTGATACTTTTATCTCCCATTTTCCTACTTATTTTTTTCCTCCTGGATACTCTGTTCCCTCCTCCACTGGCCACCACCTCAAAAGTGGATACAAACTGAGCAAAGGTTGAAAGGGGGAAGAGGGCCTGGCAGGGGAGCACACACGGAAGGATCGTGAGCATAAGCACGCTGCAGATGAAAATACATTTTAGAAATATTGTCTTTCCAAGACTGTGAGAGATGACCTGGAGGACGGAAGAAAAAGAGGCAGATAGATAGGAATAAAAAATAGAGAGGGAAACCGGAATGGGGCCAGGGTGCCACCAAAGCAAAACAAAGAGTAACTAAGAGGGCTGGGAGAGGCGTGAGAGGAGGGGAGGGAGAAGAGAAAGGAAAGCGAGGCAGGAGGGAGGGAAGGGAGGAAGAGAAGGTCAAGCACGATCTGAACGGACCCAGCGATGATCCAGATCCCCCATGTTTCTAAAATACTCGGGTACAGAAGACGTCACCGAAGAGGAAGTAGAAAGCCCCTTTCAACCTAGCACATACTGTTTAAAGAGATACTCAACCTCTCTCAGCTTTCCTAAGCCCAAGCAAGTCTGAAAGGCATCTCTGCAAAATAAAAAAGGCACAGTTCCCTGAAAGCAGATATGTCAGACACTCCAACTAATCTAATCATAATGACTCTTTAATGATTCAGAAGCTTTTCAATACGTAGCAGTAAATAAAAATCAACATTACTAAGTCAATCATCACTGCATGTATGATTTACAGAAGTGCTGTTCCGGACTTCTGGTAAAAAGGATTCTTAATAAACAACTGTACATTAAAAACACTATAGTCAATTTCCTCTTTTGGGGGAGGTCTTTCCTTCTCTTCATCCAGTCAAAATTAAATATTTACAGAGAATATAAGTCTTCCAAAGCAAGTCAGATGACACTAAAAAAAAGTCCAACATCTTCCTAATCTAGGACACACGCTGTTTTAAAAATATAACTGGTCATAAATAAATATATTGAGTACATTAATAAATGCCTCTTTTGAAAGCTCTTCATTCACAAGGACTTCAAATCACCACTCTGAAAATAAAGGACTATTGAGAATTTGAAAAGTAAGCATTATTCACTCCTCTCCAAGTTATTCTGCATTTTTTCAAGGTTAGTTGTTCTTGTAAGACTTATATAAATATGCATGGCAGGTGTCTGAGTCAGATTCATTTCAATGTCCTAAAGCAAAAAGAAATAGGAAAGTCACAAGAGACCTTTAGTACTACAGCCTGAATGAAACTTGAATACCATCTATAAGTTTGTCGTTAAGAAGTTTAATATTTTTCATGCATTCACTACATTTATAGGTAGATCTGAGGCATTTATTTCTGGCCTCAAGGCTGGATAGCATCATAAGCCAGCTAGCTGTGTATAGCAGCCATGGGGGCTAATCCACCTATGAGCAAAAGCTAAATTCCTTCAGTACCACAATGCTTAAAGAAACAAGGTATTTTTATGTGGAAGACCAAATATGGTCCAGTTCTTGCCACTAGACCAACAGGACAGAGTTTGGTTCACTGACAATTATTTGGCAAAAAAATTCTTAACAAATCTTCTTTGGTGTTCATGGCCATTTTTAGTCCCCCAGCATAAGTAATAGGTGCTAATAAAAATAAAAGGCACAAAGAATACTTTAAAACTACACAGCCACAAAACTATCTTTTACACACTAATTACTGGACTTGTAGGACTCATCCCACTCAGTAAAGAAGTGGGCTTATTAATTTAAACACCTCTCTTTTCTAATTCAGTGTTTTGTTATTGATCCGGCAGTCACTGAGGAGGAGATTGGAAGTTTCCTTTCCCCACATTTTAATTAGCGAAATTATTTGGCTGTTCATTATTTCTGCAGTCAAGTTTCTTAAACCACAGCCACAGGGAGAGCAGGGTAAGAATAAATGAGAAATCCATTCTTACAGTGATCTGGAAGATATACCATATTTAGAAAGCTTTTCAGACAGGACAAAGCAAAGACAGCATTTGCCACATTAAATATAGTCTGCACTCAGACCAAGTTCTATTTTTAAGTACTTCTGCTTAGTCTTTTCAGATTCCACAGTGAAAAATGCTGTAATATCCAAGAGATATATGCAATGGACAGGCCAGGCAACAGGATACTAATGATATTGTTAACCAGCGATGTAAGTCATTTCAGGTGCAACTGCCAAGTCAGGGTGCAGTGAAGTCGGCTTCTTATGTTGTCAGGTTACTCTCCAAACTTGCTTTGTACCAACACAAGTGCGGCCCAGAACATCACACAGCCAAAGCATGCATTGCTTCCTCTACATATCAGACATTAGGTGATCTCCCTTACTGTGGCAAGTACTGAATATACCCTGGACTGTCTACCTCAAAGCGGCTGAATGGCAGTCTTGGAAATGTTACAGCAAAAGCCAAGTATTCAGATACAAGCTGAGCTTTTTGTTCTCTAAATCCATCCATTAATATAAGGCGAAATAGAAGTTTGGGCTGAGTGTTACTCTTTCACATTGACTTGCTTGAAAAATACTCACTCTATGTTTAATTCCTTGTGTTGTCACCTTGAAAAATTAAACCTTAAACATAAAATCCAGTCACTACTTAGTGAAACCCTGTCTCAAAAACAAACAAAAGAAAAAAATTAAAAAGAAATAGAGTGAGAGAGATCAGTTTATATAGTCCCTTGGGAAAGGAATAATGAAGAATTATTTGAGAAAGATCTATCTTCCTACCCCCTATTTTTTATATCTTGTTTCGCTTTTAATTTATACTTTGGATTTCTCTTGTAAGAGAAACCATGTGATATTTAAGCTTGCATGTCTGATTCATTTCATTTAATATTACGGTCTCAGAGTGCATCGATCTGAGGGAGGAGAAAGGGAAAGAAATGAGATTAAAAAAAAGGAATTAACATGTGTTATGCATACAAGGAACTCCACACAAGGAACATAAACATTATGTACTGAAAACATGTACAGAAAAGAAAAAAAATGATCAAGAGAGGAATAGAGGGAAGAGGGAAGGAAAGCGGATAAAAAAGGAATTAGGACGTATTGCATACCTGTACCAACTCCCCACAAGGAGTGAAAACATAAACATACACACATGCACTAATACAGAAAATGATCTGAAAAATTATTTCTAGCAAATAATGTAGCAAATTGAAGAATTCATAGTATAATGATTTCTAAAATCTCATCATATTTTCCACTTAAATGTTTATATCCACTGGCAACACATTGAGTTTATCTGATGGAGGTATTTAAGTGAAAATAAAAGTATTTAGCATCTTTGCCTTAAGACTCAATATATATTTTTGACCTATAGTATAGAAATTGTTGTCCTAGTTACAAATACTTATATAAATTTTCTTAACTATGTCAAATATTAAGTGCCAGTTATCCTCTAGGCTATGGAAATCACTAGGAATAAAAATTTGGCAAAAGGTAAAGGAAATAAATTAGGGGCAAGGGTCTGTCCACCTCTCGGCACCATTGTTTTCTCCACTGAGTAGGGAATGTCAGACATGCTGGTCTTGTACACTTGCGCTGAGCAATCTGTGCTCAACGGAATGCTGATGCAGAGGACAGGGATGCCTTTGAATTTAAATCACCAGGAAAAAAATAGTACAGCCTCAATGTTTATTTTTTCACTGTCTACTGTCACAATACAGCTGTATCTAGCTATATCCTATAGCCATACTCATAAATACTAGTTACTGATATTCCCCATATTCCCATACATATTTGAATACCAGACCT
This sequence comes from Petromus typicus, assembly GCA_004026965.1. NCBI lineage: Eukaryota > Metazoa > Chordata > Mammalia > Rodentia > Petromuridae > Petromus > Petromus typicus. Next base: position 31,727 of record PVIR01003592.1, read on the forward strand.
GAGCCAAATAGAACAGGACAATTTCTTCTGTGTAATTTGCCATCTTTACTAGTTGTGCTACAAGGTTAGATCCTAAGAAAACTGGTCTTCCCACAAGCACATCATTGAGACAACCTCCAAGGAACAGACTCATCCCAGAGAAATGGAAAAGGAAACTGCTAGCAAAAAGGTTTTCAATGTCTGTGAGCTGAGTATATGCCTAAATATCTAACCATTTTGATGAATGCTTAGTTTTAAATGTAAGTCATCTTTACAAAGTTTCAGCCCTCCAAAGTTTCAGCCCTTTACAAAGTTTCAGCATAGAAACACAAGAAGACTAGAGGTGCTGTCGAGCTGAGTACATAGTTCCTAACAGCACTGAACTTTAATACTTCTCCCTCTTAAGAGACGGAAACCCCTGAAGTCTAATGAAATAAAGAAATGTAGTCTGGGAACCCAATCATGATGAGTCCATTCCATTTATTGAGCAAGATTATTGATTTTGGTCAGGTATGTTGGCACATGCATGTTATTCCACAACTTTAGGTGGCTCAGGCAGAGGGATCAAAAGTTTGAGCCCAGTTTGGGCAGCTCAGTAACTTAGTAAGATCATGTCTCAAAATGAAAAATAAAATGGCCTTGAGTTCAATCTCCAGCACCAAAACAAACAAATGAACTCAAACAACAGACCAAAGTTGTGACAGATTGAATTGTCTTACCCTGCAGCGAGAAGAACTTCATTTTATCTTTGTGAAGGAGAAGAGATGATTTCATCTGAGGGAACAAGAAGTTGTGGTTCTGCATTAGTAATATTGACTTGGACACTGGACCTTTGGAAGCATCCTTTTATAAAGTTATCATCAGGATTAACAACCAGTTACCCAGGATGGATGCGATCATCATACACTGCAACCATGTACTAAGAAAAAAAATTTTACAATTTTAAAAAACTACAATTAAGTATGAAATTTTTGTATTTCAACACAATGCAAAAGTGACAACTTAATAATAAGTTGTCTACTGTCTACTGTCTACTGTAGTTTTTAAATTTTTAAAATTTTAAAATTTTTAAAAATTCCTCACTGAACCAAAGAAAGGGAAATGTGGACTGAAAGTCAAGGTCTCATTTCAAGATTAAACCAAAAAATAAGCTTCACTGGGAGAGTTTGAAAGAGAAAAGCAGTTTGAGTGGCTTAAAATGGCTTTTTAAAAAGCCTAAATTGAATACAATTGCCAATATTATACAAGAAATCTCTCATCTTAATAATAAAAAACACAAAAGCATAAATGTGTTTAAATTACACAAAACCATAATTATTTTTCTGACTTTGGGAGATTTTTAGTAGTATATTGAAAAGCATATCTTTTCCTCCCTATGTATGAAATAAAAAACTTCTAGAATTTTTTTTAATCTTTAACATAAATGAATGAAAAACAAGCTGAATAATTGATTTTTAAAAGTAATTATTAGAAACATGTTAACAATTTCACTTTATAAAAAAAGAAATTTTAAAATAAACAGATTATGTGATAAAGGAAATCCATCTACTCTAGTATTCTCTTAATCACCTTAACATTAAGAAATGAAACTCACGGGCTAGGGATTTAGCTCAGTGGTTCCAGCACCTGTCTTGCAAGCGCAAGGACCTGGTTCGATCCCCGGTAACCACATACCATACTGGGCGTGGAGACTCACCCCAGCAGAAACCAGTACCACATAACGCAGTGCCGGGTGTGGTGGCTCACATCTGTAATCCCAGCACTCGAGAGGCAGAGGCAGGAGGATTTCTGTGATGTGAGTCTGAGGCTGAGCTCAGGGCCAGCCTGAACCACAAAGCGAGACCCTGTCTCAAAAAAAAAAAAAAAAAAAAAAATGAAACTCACACATAAAGTAAACATAATTGGAGCTTTAAAATAAGTTTGCAGTTAACCAGAAAAGTAATAACCAGTACTGACAGTTCCAACCACTCAGGGTTTTTTTATTATTCCTCTAGCAAGTGCTTGACCACAACTAATCTATGCAACAGCAGTTATATTATCTAATATCTTACTTTTGAAATTAACAAAAGCACTAGTATTATCCTATTAAACGTGATGAGAAATAAGCTCTTATACATCTAATTTTGTGAAGGCAACATGATTTGGAATTACACTGATAAAAATCATATTTCCCCAAAGGCACATTTAATCTAAACATGAAATATCTCAAAGCCTAACAACTATAAGGCGAGCCAAAAATAAAATTACTGGAGATAGAGAGTAGCCTACTTTCTTCCTTAAAGTAGAAAAACTAGGAAAAAATCTCATTACTGATCCATTTCAACACTGAGGTTTTATCTTTAATCCACCCGAAAGTAAAAGGCAAGCATCAAAACTGTACGCCTACAGGGGAGACGTTGCTATGCAAAACCACTGGCTGCACATCCATATATTTAAAACCAAACTTTTATTCTTTTGCTCTTTTTTGATCCTCTAAGACTCGCTACTCTAGACACTTATGGGTTTTATTTCATTATGATGGTTTTTGAAAATCACATACAAGACACACTTGGATAAAATACATTTAATTACCTTACAATTAAATGAAGTGACTGAAAGATAGTTTTTTTTCCTGAAAGTAAAATTTAAAAGATATGAGGGAAGAATTACACAAATGACAAGTGAAAAAATAAGAGAAAAGATGATCACAAATAAGAAAGATATGTTACTTTGTCCATCCTAGCCCTCTAGCCTTATCGGCCATTTCTCCAAAAGTTCCCTGCCTTCCCAGAGACAGGAGGCCTGGCCTGCTCCTCAACCCTGCTGTCCTTCTGCTGTACCTCTGCACTTTCTGCCGATTTAAATGGCATCCTTCTGCAGCCTCAGTAGAATTCCCATTCCTCTAATCTCAAGGTGTACCTAAACTTCCTGGACTCCTTTAACCTTTTAAATCTACTGTGGTCATGGACACTTTCAGCCTACTATAGTAAGTAATAGTTACAGATTTGTGACTTTTAATGACTGATGCATTATGGGAAATGTGTGCTGTTGACACCACTGTTACATAAAAATTATATGGCATGCTTACATAAACTAAGATTGCTACATCACTAGCTGACATATCTTGTGGGGCCCCCATCATTTATGCAGTTTATCATTAACTAAAAGTTCACTCTATATAACTGCATCTAGGAAAGAAGCAATCCTTAGCCATAGTCATCTCAGTATCCTCTATGGTGCTCAGCACAGTTCTTTTATCCACGGTGGCTACCTGATAAATATTTACTAATTAATATCTTCCATGTTTTGTATTCACTCTCTAATGCTTTCCTTTTATTTTTACAACATACAAAATTCGTTTTCTGTAGCCAGACATGGTGTAAACACGCCTGTAATTCCAGCACTCAGGGAAGCTGAGGTAGCAAGATTACAAGATGGAGTCCAGCCTGGGCAACTTAGTGACCTAGCAAGGTCTTGACATTTACAAAAGGGGTGGGGATGTAGCGCAATCAAAGATCCTAAGTTTAATCCAGAGTACTGCAAAAGAGGATGGAGAAAGGAAGGAAAGGAGGTAAAGATAGAGAGAGAGAGAGGAATAGAGACTGCTTGCCTTCATTACCCATTAAATAAGAATTACAATGAAATACCATTATATGACTATAAGAATGACTAAAATTAGAGTCAGGGATTTAGCTCAGTGGTTCCCACACCAGTCTCATATGTGCAAAGTCCCAAGTTGGATCCTCAGTACCAGAAAACAAACAAGAATGACTAGAATTAAGAGGATAAAAACCAGTACATCAGCAGCTATAGAGCTATTGCACATTTCACAGAGTTGGTACTAATATACTTGGTATAAGCATTTTTTAAAACTTATTATTTGTCAGATGTGTTTGGGCTTTCCCCCACATACACTGATTGAGTGAAGTCACTGATAAAGTTTTACTCACTGTCTTTAAAAAATAGAAATCCTTTTTTGAAAGTAAGGAAACAAATTTTATATATATGGGGGGGTGGTAGGGTAGGTGGGGCTATGGGAAAAAATGAGAATTAAGTTGTGTCTTATACTGGTACTAATCCCCATTATGGAGTGCAATCATGATGTGTATATTTAATGTACCAATAAAGATAATTTAAAAAAAAAGAAAAAAAAATAGAAATCATTTTTCTTCTAAAACATCATAAATCATCAGTACCTCAGCAATAGTTCACTAGGTATGTAAATATAATTCTATTTTCTGAAGACACACTTGGTGAAAACCTTTTTTGCAGACATTTTTCTCCATTGTTTACTAGTAATTTCTGCTGTGGGTCTGAGGAGTAGAAAGGATCCCTACCTATCCTCTGCCCTTCTCTTAAGTAGCTGATGTGTGAGCGGTGGTGAACCTGTGGCACACATGCTGCAACGGGCTATTTGTCACTGAAAGCTCTGGAAGATTCGCCATCACTGTCTGTGAAGGAACAGCCAAGCTCCAAGGAAAATATGTGAATTAAGTCTCTGCGCCTCTGGTAAAACAAAATGTTACAACTACTGTGGTTGTACTTGATACAGTGGATAATGAAATACACTGAGAACATATGTACGCCATATGAAAAAGACAAGGATAGGGCAGTCGCAGAACCACATAGGTAGCCTTATTTTTTACCTTATATACAAAAAAATCTTAAAGGAAAAAATTATTATTTAACTAAGTCATCAGGTCTTGAAGATGAAGAATACGCCTTTACTCAGTTTCCCTCTTTTAGAACTCAACAGAAAATCTAACTAGTATTTCTAAGACCAGGGAGTAATTACTAGAGAGAAATGAATAAGTAAATGGTGGATTAGGGCTATTTTACTATTTTCCCTGGGTAACATACAAATCCTAACCACACCCCCCCCCAACTCTTACAAATGTCTGGGTTTCAGGTTTTTAAAATTTCTGTAAGATTCCTTCCAAAGCTGAGTCCTATTGGGGCTATAGGCTTTTAACCTGCACATGAAGGTAGCAGGGCTAATACTCACTGACCATCCTTTGACAGGATCGTTACTGCACTAAATTGGTAACTCCACATTCAGCTTCTCTTGCCTCTACATTGTACCCAGGTTCTCATCAATCCTTCCAACTTGTCGGTAGACTTACAGTATCTGTGAGACCCTCGCATTAGCCTAGGTGTGAAGGATTCAGACCAACCACAGTCCTTCATTCATGTCTGTCCCACTAAGAGCTGCACAGCATCACCGGGCATCACACCTGGCTCAATACCTCTGTCTGTCCAATGCTGAATGGACTCTTTCTCAGTATTCCCATTTCTGTTTTCCTTTCAGAAATCAACTTCATTGCAATAGCATGATTTTTAAACAGAAAGACATTTCTACAGAGTGAGTGAGCATAACTAGAGGAATGTTATTATGTCCAATTTAATAATTTCCTTCTTAAAAAAGTAATCATTTAATTTTAACTCACTAGATCTATAAAAGAATCAGTAGAATGAAAATTCAATAAGGGATCATGTAAAGACATGATATTCACTGTCTGAGAAAAGTTTTCTATAATCTATAACACTTTTAGTTAGCAATTCCTTTAGAATAACCTATTTCTGAATGAACTGCTCCATAATATTTCCAGCAAATTCTTCCAAATGAATTTCAGTACTTGGTATTTGTTTTTCTCATTCCTACTAAAAATTGATATTACTATCTTCATTCACTTTTAAATTTTCACTACAAAACTGCATTTTTAACATTAGTAGTAGGAATTTTTAAAAAACTATTTCCCCAGAATAAAAATAGGTACTTTTTTATTTTTATAAACAAATATTTGAGATCAAATGTTCGGTATTTGAATTCACATAATTTCACGGTAGTGTCATCCCTGTAAAAACCAAAAGTATTATAATATTTCAGCACTATTTAAGTTTGGGCAGTCCTAACCTTTGCAGGCCCCAAAAGGCCATGATGGCAGAATACTTTGCGGGGTTATCAGAAACTGATGAGAGCTATAAAGAATGACAAGCGTCTGATGGAACTCCAGAAATCCGAGGCAGTCTTGGCCCTTTCCTGTGGGCCTAGCGCTGTCATCTAGGACGCAGGAGCTATCCTTGGTCCTTAAACTTCCACGGGCAGGGTTAAGTGTGAACTGGGAGCGGTTTGAACGGAGGTCGTTGCCTGTAAGACTGTAGCACTACCCACGCACAGATCTGCTATGCCGTCCTCGACCAGCACGCACGTGCCCCCCAACGCCTGAGCCCGCAGCTGGCAGTGAGTAGGAAATACAAGGAGGGTGCAGAGAGCAGCACTTAAAAGGTAAGATCTGATAGGTGAAACATTGCTGTGTGAATATAAAGGACACAAGCCACCAATACAATGAGGGGTTCCCTAATTTGGGGAAATAAAGGTAATTTGGAACAACTAAAGAATTTTACCTAAGAGTATCTTTTTCTACTATCTTGTTAAAATCAAGCCCCCCCCCTCTTTTTTCCAGAGCTAGGATCAGAGTACAGCACAGATGGTAATTTAAAATTTGTTCAGAAACATATGAAAAGCCATGAAACGCTGGATATTGTGTGAATGCTCAGACTATTACAAGATAAATGTGGAAACAAATAATGTAAACACAAACACCCCCAACTCTCACCCTTTTGTTAATTTTTCATATGCTTCTCAGATAGGGATGGCACTTTTCTAAGAACTGGAGATGAACTAGTGAATAAAACACAGATAAGGGAGATGCCTACATAGTAGCCATTAAATAATATCTCTTAAGATGAATTGATCCCCCCTGCGTCTAAGAACCAGCCTCCTTTCTCCACGTTCCCCATGATGTCCTCCTGACCATAGCTAGCCAGAAGTCTCAGGTGCCTCTGGGGCCCAATAAACATGTTCCCTACAGCATTCACTTCACTCTTCACAATGTGCTTCCCTTCTTTTTTCACTTTTATATCTGCAGGTATCGTAAGTACCAGGAGGACAACATTTGTCATTTGTTTTATAACCTGCACCCCAAGTACAGATTAACACAAAGTAGGGAACATATAAATGTTGGCTAGTGCGGGTAAAGTATAAAACAAACTGAAGCACAGCAAAACAAGGATATTTTCAAAAGACAAATTTAGTGGAATTCTGGATTCACAGGCATAAATTTGTTAATTCCTAACCAGGAGTTATCATGTATAAAATAATTGAGTCATTACTTGGATAATCAACTCACTCACAAAAGAAAACATCGAACTCATAAATAGAATCAGCAAATATAGGCCTTTCCCAGAGATGAAGTTGATTAATAAAACATATGAAGATATGAAAGTAATTTTTAAAAGTGTTGTTCTTCCTTAACAGTGCAATTTAATAAATCAGGAGTGGAGAGAGCGGATTCTAGTTTTACTTCTGCTATCAAGCAGTGGAAGCAGCAATCCACCACAGCTTCTGAACATCCTTTACATTCTTGGTCAGTGTGCCCAAGAGTGAAAAGCATTAAAAGCCAAGCTGTAGTGATTTGCTAAGATCATGTTTATCAAAGGTAACCTTGGAGAAAAAGGAGGCAGTGTCTTTCTCCAGATAAAGTGTTCTGATTCTGTTGATTCTGTTCTCTCTGAGAGCAACGCACATGCTGTCCAACCTCAGTGCTCTGGTCCTGGAATAGGAAGCACTGCGTGGACAGGATCCAGGCAGGCCTCCTGCATGGGAAACCAACTCAAAAGGAAATGAACTGCTGGCTATGGCTTTTGTTTTGTCTCACACAACTCTATTGTGTCTTGCCTATATCCACAAAGAACAGAATACAAGCTTACTAGCTTGTACTTATTAATAGTGTAGTTCCTCCACAGTACCTGACAGAAATGCATTTCTTTTGATGTCACTTAGTTACTCTGTGCCTCTCCTTCCTCACACTTTAAAATAAGGAATTTGAAAATGATTACCTCCCAAATTGCTCCCAAAAGTAAAGGTTAATGATTATCCTCACCCTGAGAATCTGGTAGCTTAGGTCTTTCTGCTACATATTTATAAAAGCTCTGTCTTTATTGAATTAAATATTTTATAAAATTTTACATATAACTATTTTATCTCAAGTGGATAAGGAAAAAGAAGAGCAAGAATCATATGTGCACAGAACTTTTCTTTCTTTTTAAAACTTTAATGACTCCTCATTTTATTTTTAAGAACTTTTTCTATAATACAGCTATAAAGATATACTTCTAGGATAAAAGAGATAAAATAGCTTTGACCTTTAAGATATTTTGGTTGAGACAATAAAATCGGTGATAATGTAGTATTCATCAATAATATTTTAATTCCCAAATATCCTTTGCCTCCCTGTATTGGGCAAATATTAAATCCCTCTGAATATATATGGCAAGGTATTTATTTGTACACAGTACTTCTCTGTTTTTCTTTCTTTCACATCTCCCTACATCTCTGGGCCAACAGGCGGCTTTCTTTCTCTTTCTCTGTGAAGGTGACATACTGAACTGTGACACTGTACAATCATAGACTGATAAGCCTCGGTCTGTGAGTTACATTGCTAGGTTGTACACAGGCTTCTGTTTTGCTGAAACCTAGTCTGAGCAGGAATAAAGCAAGGCTATGCAGAGTTTCTGATATTTCAGAGTTCCTGAGTGTCATTAGCTTAGCATTGTTTAGCCTGTGTAATGAACACCAAATTCACCTCACAAAAGAAGTGCTCTGTGGGCCAAACATTTAGCTCAATGGTTTCAGCACCTGCCTGGCAAACACAAAATTCTGAGTTCATTCCCCAGTAACCACATACCACAGTGCTGGGCGTGGTGGCTCACACCTGTAATTCCAGAATTCAATAGGCAGAGGCAGGGGGAATCCTGTGAGTTCAAGGCCAGCCTCAACTATACAATGAGACCCTGTCTCAAAAAAACTAAAAAAAAAAAAAAAAAGAAAAGAAAAAAGCGCTCCTTGACATATGTTATTGGCTTCATGGTCACAAAGAGGCAATAAAAAGAGGGCAAAGGTTAAAAGATGATTATCTATTTTTACACAATAAAAAATATTTGATAAATAATCACATACAGTTACTTGGGGAAAAATAGCAGTATTAAACAGAAAGCTCCAGAAAGATATATAAACAGAATATGTATATTGGATACTATTGGTTGAGTTTGTCATGTAAATACTAAGAAATGATAAGAAACTCAAGGTAGAATTTATTAATTGCAAGAAAGAGAATAGAATGTTTTACAGGTTCAGATCCTCAGATACCATTTAAACTTATTACTTTTATAATCTAAACTATAAATATTAACACTGAAAATCAAAAAGAAAAAGTCAGTAAATCTCATCAATAAATGAGATGTTTCAGGGAAAATATCAAAGTCAGGGTGAACCTTTTATCCATTGTCCCAGAGTACTTCATTGGATCCAACATTAAGTCAAAAGAAGAGTTTAACATGACTATTTGGAGATAAAAAAGGAAAGAAATACAATAGATATGAGAGTTAAAATTCAAAAATAACTGCTGGATTAGTTACTAGATTATATGATTAACTGAGGTAGAATAGAAATTCTCAAAATAGGGCCGGGGAGTTAGCTCAGTGGTTCCGGCGCCTGTCTCGCAAGCGCAAGGACCCGGGTTTGATTCCCCAGTAACCACATAACAATACTGGATGTGGAGACCCACACCCAGCAGCAACCAGTACCACATACCACAGTGCCGGGCGTGGTGCCTCACGCCTGTAATCCCAGCACTCGGGAGGCAGAGGCAGGAGGATTGCTGTGATGTGAGTTTGAGGCTGAGCTCAGGGCCAGCCTGAACCACAAAGCGAGACCCTGTCTCAAAAAACCTAAAAAAAAAAAAAAAAAAAAAAGAAATTCTCAAAATACTTAACTAGCAAAGAAACTAAAAATCCATCATTATTTGAGGCATAAAGTTCATTCATTTTCAAAATTTGAAGGAATAAGAACTGATATCTAAGTTTAGAAATCCTTTAAAAAGCTAATATTAGTCAATGCTTCCTTCAGATGTGGCCAAAATTTTCTTGCAAAAAAAGAGTTTGCACCTGAGACTATAATGTTCAGATACAGATACAAATCAGATACAGAAACTTAAATGTCACATAGTCTTTATTATATAAGAAACTCAAAGTATAAATATATTAAAGGACAAAATAAAAGATAGATGATTGTAGACAGGGAGATGGGTCTTTTGCAAAGAGGAACGAGATGAAGAAAAGGGGCCATTGAGGAAAAGAAGGGAACAAGAAAGGTAAGATGTGTTATGTACTTATGTCAGCTCCCATCAGGAGTGTGATCTTTCTCTGTTATTACTGAGATAGAAAGGTTTCAAGTTGGTATTTCTTTGATGAATTAATCCTATTCCTTTCAGTCCTGACCTTGTATACAGTGCAATGAAGAGAATTGCACGTTGTGGATCACTTCTCAGAGAGGATTGGTCAAGGACTGTGAAGTTCAATCTTTCTTATTTTCTCTAAGATTATTTAATAGTTATCTTGGAACACATGCAGAAGAAGTTAGACACACCTCATACACCATTCACCCAAATCAACTCAAAATGGATGAAAAAGTAAACATAAGATGTGAGAGTGTAAAACTTTCTTCTAGTAGAAAACATAAGAAAATAGCTCCATGATACACATTCCCAAATAGATAGGCAACAAAAGCAAAAATAGGCAAATAGAATTACACTAAATTAAAATCTTTTATACTGCAAAGGGAGTAGTCAACAGATCCTACAGATAACCTATAGAATGAGACACTATATTTCTAAACCATACATCTGATAGCTTATTAATGACAAAATTATATATGGAATTTAAACAATTCAACCAAAAGAAAATAACCAAATTTAAAAATGGGCAAAGGATCTGAACACTTTTCAAAACTCAACAAGTCTATGAAAACACACTCAGCATTGCTAATTATTAGTGAATTGCAAATTAAAACCACACTGAAGTGCCACTTCAAATTTGTTGGATTTGCTGTTATCAAAAAAAAAAAAAAAAGGAAGGTAACATTCACTGGCAAGGACATGGAGATAAAGGGATATTTACATATGGTTAACAGAAATATTAATTATCACAGTCACTGTGAAAAGCAGTATGGATGGAGTTTCCTCAAAATATTAAAAATAGAAGTACCAGGCCAGAAATTTAGCTCACTGGTTCCAGTTCCTGTGTCATCAACCCAAGGTCCCAAGTTTGAGCCCTATTAACAACAACGACAACAACAAAATAGAAGTACCTTATGATCTAGTATCATCACTAGTGTTACACATCCAAAGAAATGAAATTCATTAAGTCTAAAACATACCTGCACAGTTATGATTATTGCAAAATTATTCACAATAACCAAAAAAAGAAATAAATTTAAGTGTTCATCAATAGATGAATTGTTTTATCAACAGATATATACATAGATATAGCTATAGATATAGATATATGGTAAACATGGCCAAGGAATAGTATTCAGTGGCAAATAATGAAATCATGTCATTTGCAAAAATGTGACTGTTCCTACAGTAAGATGAAATAAACAAGACACAGACAAAGGCTACTTGACCTGACTCATATGTAGAACACATTATAGTTGAGTTCATAGGAGTAAAGAGTAGAATAGGAGTGACAGTACACTAGGGAAGGAAGAAAAGGAGAGAGAGTTGTTGGTAAAAGGAAACAAAGTTACAACTTGAGGGAAGGAATAATTTCTAGTGATTTCCTGCATAATAGGATGACTTGTTACAAAAATAATATTGAATATTTTTAAATAGCTGGAAGAGAAGATTCAGTGTTTCACTAGAAAGAAATGATAAATGTTTGATGTCACATATATTGTTATTTGCCTGATTTCATCATTACAGGATCTATATGTGGTTTGAAATATCATGTTCTGCCTATAAATATGTACATTATTATGTGTCAGCTCAGGAGAAAGTCAAACTCATAGGATGAGTAAAATAATGGTTAACAGAGGTTTGGGAGGGAAGAAAATAAAGAGAATATTTGTCAAAGGTAACAAACTTCCAGGTAAAAAGAATAAATTTAAGGATTATATTGTAAAAAAATGAATCATTATATATCAAGGCACTTATAAGTAGCAATATAAGTATTGTGCCTTGATATACAATATACTTATAAGTAACAATATATAATACTTCTGAAAATTACAAAATATATATTCTAAGTGTCTCCTCCACAAAAAAATAAGAATATGAGATACTATATAGATTACATAGCTTAATTCAGCTATTCCACAATGTTTAAATACATGCATTTTACTTATTAATTAATAAAGGAAGAAATAGTTATTCTAGAAGCTGTTATGTAACTTACTAATATATAAACTCTTTTTTTTAAAGTTAAGAGAAAGTAATTCTGAATTTTAGTAATTTAGTCTAGCAGATGACAAATTTTGAAATAACTTAGTTTATGAAATTTTGCTACAAAGCAAATTGTTCTAATTCTTTTATTTCTTCCTTTTTATTGGTGAAAGCTTTTATGTTTTGGTCTGGTATTAAGAAAATGGCCAAGGGGGGCTGGGGATATAGCTCAGTGGTTCCGGCGCCTGTCTTGCAAGTGCAAGGACCTGGGTTCGATCCCCGGTAACCACATACCATACTGGGCGTGGAGACTCACCCCAGCAGCAACCAGTACCACATACCACAGTGCCGGGCGTGGTGGCTCACACCTGTAATCCCAGCACTCGGGAGGCAGAGGCAGGAGGATTGCTGTGATGTGAGTTGGAGGCTGAGCTCAGGGCCAGCCTGAACCACAAAGCGAGACCCTGTCTCAAAAAAACCTTAAAAAAAAAAAAAAAAAAAAGAAAATGGCCAAGGCCCAAGGCAGTAAACTTATTCCTATCACCAATTAAATTAAAAGGACTGTATGACTGCTAGACAGTGGGGAAACATTTGATAAAAATATTTTGATACACAAAATAACCTATTATAATAGCTGTGCCTACATGAGTCACTAAAATTTTAGCTCTAACTTCACAATTATACTTGATAATATTTGTCAAGAATTTTTATTCAAGTTATTTTGTGCTCAGCTTTATGTTTTTCAAGCAAGCAACTTGGTGAATAGAGACAAAAGTATGATAAACTATGAGATGATAAATCTAAATGGTGAAATATCTTCTATTCATTGCCAGCTAACTTCATCAGATTATTTCAGAAAATCTTGCTATCACTATAGACAGATGAGCTAAGTAGAAATATTATAGGGAGTCTAATCAGACAAAGTCCAAGAGGGTCAGGACAAAGGTGAGAGGCACCACAACTGCACTGGAGACACTGGCTGAAAACCAGGCCTTGAGGTAAAGATAAGATGAACAGAATTCCTCTAAGAGAGCCAGGGATTTAGCTCAGTGGTTCCAGAGTCTGCCTGGCAAGTGCAAGGCCCTGAGTTTGATCCCCAGTACCACACACCACAATGCCAGATGCGGTGATTCACGCCTGTAATCCCAGCACTGGGGAGGCAGAGGCAGAAGGATTCCTGTGAGTTCGAGGCTAACCTGGGCTACACAGTGAGTTCAGGGCTAACCTGAACTGCAAAGAGACACTTTGCCTCAAAAAAAATTTTTCCTCAAAGAATAAACACTGAGGGCCGGGGAGTTAGCTCAGTGGTTCCGGCGCCTGTCTCGCAAGTGCAAGGGCCTGGGTTCGATTCCCCGGTA
>PVIR01003592.1:45423-87039 GCA_004026965.1 Petromus typicus
GGGGGGGGGGCGGTGACAGAGACCTCTGGACCCATCACTTCCTGGGAGAATCCTTGTTTTGTTTTTATCCATACTTGTCATGTGGTTTGTTTCTCAACTGGACCACCATTCCCTAAGTGACTGCATTTGTAAACTTACTGGGTGTGAGCCGGGGATTTAGCTCAGTGGTTCTGGCATATGCCTTGCAAGTACAAGTTCCTAAGTTTGATCCCACATGCCAAAATACAGGGCATGGTGACTCTCAGCTGTAATCCCAGCATTCAGGAGGCAGAGGCAGGAGAGCTGCTGTGAGCTCAAAGCTTGCCTAGGCTGCATGGTGAGTTTGTGGCCAGCCTGAACTACAAAGCGAGACCCTGCCTCAAAAAAAAAAAAACACTTATTGAATTGTCATCGCTGGGGCCTTGTTATACCCACATGGGCTTCACCCCATAAAACTCCTCTGTAAAGTGGGGTCCCCGGGCTACCCACTCCGGTCTCGCTCCTGCCCCTCAGGAGCACTCCTATCAATAAATATCTAACCTCTATTGTTCCTAGGACTCATTCTTCAATTTCTAGAGAACAAAAACTCACAGGTTGGGAGATACAATTCCGTATTTCATCTCTAGTGCTATTTTCCTTAACACTATGAACATTCTGAGCACTTTAACCATACATCTTTTATTGTGCTCTTGTCAAGTACTTTCAAGCACTGGTTGTACTGATCATAGTAGAGAATAATAAAAAGAAAAAAGAAGGTAGGAAGGAAAGAAGAGAGGAAGAAAAGAAGAAGGGAAGGCGGGAGGGCAGGAATCTAAACCGTCGCGATGCTCGGCCCTGGCTGGTGAAGTGCAGTAACTGACACTAGGAATGCTCGGCCTCCGAGACCTGAGCGCCGTGGTCAGCAGCACGGGCGGCCACGCAAATGAGTGCAGCTCTTTGGGCTCCCCGTCCCAGCGAGGCCTCAAATGACAGCCGTGTGCGCGGTTTCAGACAGAAAAATACCCAGATTCTGACCACGGTATCATGAAAATTAAACGGTTTTTGTGAAGCTATTATATTTTAGAAGATTTGTTATGCGCCAAGAGGAGATGGAGGCTATCTTTTAAAATAAGCATAATGTTCATCAGCTGATACATTTATGTGATATTTAACGACAGTATCCCATCGTACGAACATTTAAAAACTTACTTGGCCAATTCATCACTCTTGGACATTAGTTATTCTATTATAAATCACTCTCTTTTTCCCCCACACAAAGTATCTTAAATCACATAGCTATGTATACATAATTATTTTCTTATGATTAGGATAAACTCATGGATTAATAAGACAAAATATTAGTGAGCTTTTTATTTGTACTGCTAAATAATGTGTAATAATTTTAAAATGTCATTTGTGAATGATGTGGTTGATAGAAAAGAAGGTAAATAACATTAAGGAGAGATTACTTTATAAAACTTTAGAGCAGTTTTCAAATATTGAATAAATGTTTCATATACAAATTTTAATGATATAGCCTTTCTAAATCTAAGAACTAATAATGTCTCAATATTTTCAAAATGTAATAATGTAGATATTAAAATATACTGTGTTGGGGCTGGGGATTTAGTTCAGTGGTTCCAGTGCCTGCCTTGCAAGCCCAAGGGTCCGGGTCCAATCTCCGGTAACCACATACAACAATGTGGAGCATGGAGACTCACACCCACCAGAAATCAGGACCATATACAGTGCCAGGGTGGTGTTTCAGCCCTGTACTCCCAGCACTCGGGAGGCAGAGGCAGGAGGATTGCTGTAAGTTCCAAGCTCGCCTGGGCTACATAATGAGCTCAGTGCCAGCCTAAACTACAAAGTGAGACCCTGTTTTAAAAGAAATAATATACACTGTCTTATAATTGAGAACCCCTATTAAGAGAAACACTTAGGAAGAAATAAATTACTATCTTCAGAAGTATCATAAGAGTAGGTACCAAATCTCTTCCTCTCTCATCTCGCTCAGCATCAGTATCAGACAGTAATGAATGCCACCTCAGCATACACCAGACTTTCAGACAAAGATTAAAGTTAAAAAACAAAAATTAATATCACACCACCTCAATGCCCAGTCATCCAAAAAGCACCTACATCTCTCAAAGATTCCTCTAGAACAAGTGCCAAAATTTGGCATAAGCCTCAGTGAAGCCATTTCCAGAATAACATCTCTCCTGCATAAAAGGCACAATATCATCAAAACAAAGAGAAAAGCAAAGATAAAAATATGGAAAGAGAAAGTCCTTGTAGTAATCACATATCCAGTTATAGCTATTAGAACTTTCCTGATTCTCAGTCACTTTTCCTCAACTCTATGATCTATCCCACTATGTTTTCAAATAAAATTACTTGTCAAACTAAAGCTGCTTTGAAGTTTTTCTTGCAACCAAGAATCTTAACTAATAAAATCCGTTTGATTGAGAAACTTTCAAATTAATTGCAACTGTTGGGTATACATTATGTGGAATACTTGCTGTTGACAGTCTGGTTAGAGACCAGGAAAAGCATTTGACCATCTGTGGCTTGATCTGGGATACAAACTGCATTCATAACTCACTGGCACTTGGAATACAACGGGATATGTCCTGTGGAAAACAGTTGTTAGTTTCATAGTTACTGCAATTTTGGCAGAATTCTTTAAAAAATGCACTATAGTCGTTGGCATATAGATACTCAGGGCATCCTATCATGAAAGCTCCCACCTACGGGTGAAGCAGCTCTTCACTACTTTCAACCGCCTCCCTCTTTCTTTCTCTTTACACTTTCTAGTACTTCCACCCAATTCCTCTGCTCTCCCCTCTGCTCTCTGCATTTCATCATTGTATGTTCAGGTCAAACACTGTCAAGTAGGGGCCCTTATTTAGTTTGTAGTGACAGCCATTGGGATGATGATTGATGCCATTTTATCACACCTCACAAAGTTTTAAGAAGCCACTTTTGAAGACAGGTGGATTTATATTTGGTCGCAGAACAAAAAGCCTGTCACACACGGTCGTTAACAGCATGCTCCCTGATGTTTCCAGGCCTTGGTTGGTGTGGCTCACAGTCTGCAATTTAGTTTAAATAGACAGACACTAAAAAACAATGAATCCTCCTTAACACTCAGGATAACAGCCTCCCAAGTCAGTAAAGATGAGATTCAGTCAGTCTCCTAAAACAGAGAGACCCAGCTAACCTCATCAGACTCAACAATGAGCTACTTGGGCTCTGAAATCACAGTCAGGGTCAGGAAACAAAACTCAGTGATATCAATATTTCTACATTTTATTCCTTCCCCTCCAAAGCCAAAATTTCATCGTGACTTCGCTGCTGAGTCAAATCATCAGGGAAGACTGAGCAGAATTCAGTCAGAAGCAAATGAGATGACGTGAAGTGAAGTGTGTGAGTGCAGACTTTCTTTGCAAACACCTGAGGAGTAAGTGTCTTTGCAGGTGGGAAAATATATTTTTTTTCTGAACATGAGCTGTTCAGATATTTACATGACTTATTGGCAAATTCCCCAAAAAGAAAGCATCCTGGCCAATAATTCACTTCCTTGAGTCCCATTTCCCACCCTCTCCAGGACAATCAGTGGCATGGGGATAGCTCTAGTAAGAGGTCAGCAACTCTCAGAATAAAAACCAGCCTCTAAAGTGTCTTTCTCACATCCACTCCATGGAATGCTAGTCTCAGAAAATGGCTCCCGGAAACTAAGGAAAGAATTTGTTTTCAAATGAACGTGGGCAGCGCAGCACACTCTATCCCCAGCCAATATGAAAAGTTTTGAAACCTGTTTTGAAGAAACATGTCGAATTTTCTTTACTTCTCTAGACTCATGTTATGAACAAAGTTTAGTGTCATTTTTCCAAATGGAGTCTTCAAAATGGAGATTTTGTCTGGAACTTCAGCACAAGAGTATTTTTGCCTGGAGAAAGTCTTTCCCAGGGCCGGGGATTTAGCTCAATGGTTCCAGCGCCTGTCTTGCAAGCGTAAGGACCCGGGTTCGATTCCCTGGTAACCACATAACAATACTGGGTGTGGAGACCCACACCCAGCAGCAACCCGTACCACATACCACAGTGCCGGGCGTGGTGGCTCACGCCTGTAATCCCAGCACTCGGGAGGCAGAGGCAGGAGGATTGTGATGTGAGTTGGAGGCTGAGCTCAGGGCCAGCCTGAACCACAAAGCGAGACCCTGTCTCAAAAAACCTAAAAAAAAAGAAAGTCTTCCCCAATTCTCACTAAAACACTAGCGAATCCCCAAAGAGGGAGATTTATACCACACACACAAATCAGGTTTTATAGTCAAGTTAAAATGCTGGAATCTTGACGGATTGTCCACTGCACACCATAAACTTCATGAAATCAGATTTTGCAATGCCATGCTATCCCAGTCAATAAGCTATCGCTGGTCTTCTGCTGGTAGGCCAAAAAAAAAAAAAAAATCAGAATCTGTACGAATCAGGAAATTATGAACAGGGATGCAGCTTTTTAAATTGTTTAGAATTGTGTCCACAAGTCCAATCAGTATTTCTCTTTATGTATCCAGGAGGACATAAGGGTCCTAGAAAACAGGCTGACAAGAATGAAAAAATAACTAAGAATAGCACTTGGCATTGTAGGAGGGATGTTTCCTGTGAAAATTTGGTTTGTAAAGAAAGATGCTTGTGGGCCGGGGATTTAGCTCAGTGGTTCCAGGCTCCTGTCTTGCAAGCGCAAGGACCCGGGTTTGATGCTCAGTTTGATGCTCAATACTGGGTGTGGCTCACACCTTTAATCCTAGCACTTGGGAGGCAGAGGTAGGAGGATTGCTGTGATGTGAGTTTGAGGGCCAGCCTGAACTACAAAGTGAGATTCTGTCTCAAAAAACCTAAAAAAAAAAAAAAAAAGAAAGAAAGAAAGAAAGATGCTTGCAAAAAGTAGATACTGAATATTATCACTTTCCTATTAAGAGTTCCATTCAGGAAACTATCAGCCAAAATAGGCCAGCAGACACACAGGAGATTAAAATCTGCCAAATACTAGAAGTTGGGCTCATACCACTTCAAACTAAAGAGATGGAAAGGGATTTGACTATGATCCATGTGCTCATAAAAGCCAGGGACATCTGACAAACATGGTATCTGGAAAAACAATTCTATTATAATATGCAGAATAAAGTACAGAAGCAAAGAAAATAGGTCATCGTGAGCATGAAGACACAGAACCATAGACTCCTGGATTTCTTGAGGAAACCAGATAAAATTTTAGGAATAATTTGGCATTAAGAAAATACTAGATATAATGTCCATTGTGAAATATTAAAGACATCTACCAAGAATAGAAAAATGAAAGTACAAAAAATGATTTTAATTTTGCAATAGCAGAAAACAACGAATAAGAAGAAGAAACATAGTGAAGTTGCTTACTCTAATAGGAAGAATATTCTGACTGAAGAGATTTTGGAAGTATGATGTCCTTAGAAACAAAATAGATGGGCAGTTCACTGAGATACCTCTTGATTTCATAACACGGCAGAGTTGTGAGTCCTCAGGAACCTGGGGAAATATATCATGCTATTGCTGCTGCTAATAATATAGTTGGCACTTGCTATGTATCAGGGATTCTTATAAATTCAGTTAGATGCAATCTCTGCCCAATAAAAGCTGAGCTGCACCGGACACAGAGCACAGGATGGGATGTTCCCCACACAGAGATAACAGCTACAGATTACAACACCTTCTCAATGCCAGCTCAACTGAAAATATTTACATGTCTGACTCAGTTGCTCCACGGTCCTGGACCACAAATATTTGCTCTGATCCTTACTCGTGACAGACATGCCCTCTACTGCTTCTGCCTTTTCTTAGTTTGGCACTGCAGCCTCTTGCCTGCTGCCATCCCGCCTCTGCACAGGCAAATAAAGTCTGTACCGCTTTGCCTTCACTAGCCTGATTTGGGTGGTCTCATGCTTCTGGATCGTTTATTACCATTATCTATCATTTGTATGAAATATTAACTGTCAACTAGTGCATGGCAATATGATACCTACTGCATAACATAAGTTATGCCAACTAGAAAATCAAAATTATCATAATATGATTTGGGATTTGTTAGGACTTCAGAGTGACAAAGCTCTTTCACAGCATTTACTAAATTCTCCTGAATCTAAGATATATAATATTAAAGATTGGCTTGACAGCCCCATTCGCATACCAGCCAGGATACAGCATTTACCTCAGCATCTCCCACGGTGGTATCCCTTATCTCAACAAGCCAGCTGGTCACCAGTACATGCCACCTCCAGGCTGTTCTTTCCCATTAAAGCTCACACTCGTCTACTTGCATTTTCCTCCAAGTAAGTCTCTGAAACATCACAACTTCCAGTCCAGGCAGAACCCCAGTAATGCTGGAGCCTCTGCAGGAACCAGGAAAACAAACTGTAAAATACCTGGCCATCCAAATTACAAAGTAACTACTCTTTAGTTATATTCTCACCAAGTCTTTTGTGAATAATTCTCTTAGCTTACAGACCTTAACTCTCTAGTTTAATAACTGCATCACCCGTCCATGGATAAAGATCTGGTTCACATTGTCTTCTCTGTCTCTCTTTGTCTGTCTGTCTCTCAGTCTGTGTGTGTGTGTGTGTGTGTGTGTGTGTGTGTGTGTGTGTGTGTGTACATTGCACTTGGCAGGCAAGCATGGCAACACTGAGATAAAAGCCCAGCCCTCACATTGTCTTCCCTACTATCTTCCCTTCATCTGTCTCTAATTCATTTCTTTCCACAACATAATCTAGTTGATTTCAACATAAAGTCTTCCCCTAAAGCAATAGTGTCTCAGATCCCAAACCTCAAATGACTTTGAATATTTGCAATTTGGATAAAATACTGAAATCTTCATATACCTAAAAAAAAAAAGTAATAATTTTTCTCCACAATATAGACATGCCTAGCCTAAGAAGTGAATTCAAATTTTACCTGAAAGGTGAATTACGTTGCTGAAGACCTTTTCAATATATAGTCATGGGTCAATGAAACATCCTAGCTGCAGTTCATAAATTCATGAATTAAAGAAATGCATATGGGACCAGGGATTAGCTCAGTAGTTCTGGCGCTTGCCTCACAAGTAGATGGTCCTGCGTTCAATCCCTAGTACCAAAATAACAAAACAAAACAGAAAATAAAAAGAAATATTATTTTATTTTGTAAGAATTTTTTAATTTTTAAAAATAAATTTAGTGCATATTTATTTTAAACACATTCCTTAGGGCCAGGGGTTTAGCTCAGTGGTTCTAGTGTCTGCCTAGCCAATGTAAGATCTCAAGTTGGATCCCCAATAACCACATACCACAATGCTGAGCATGGTGGCTCATGCCAGTAATCACAGCACTCAGAAGGCAGAAGCAGGAGGATTGCTATGAGTTCAAGGCTCACTGGGCTACATAGTGAGCTCAGGGCTAGCCTGAACTACAAAAAGCAAGACTCCATCTCAAAAAAAATTCCTTATTATTATGGCCATATTTTAATATAATGACATAAAAGTTTCATTTTTATTTTGGCTTAAATAAATATTGGAAATTTTATTTCCAGTCTTATCCTGGATTAAACCTTAAAAAGTAAAATCTTTCAACATTATTAGATTATTGTGGTGTTGTACGTGGCATTTCTATATAATGAAGTTGACAAAATCTCAGTCAATTGGATGATAGCAATATGTTCATTCAGGAGATAAATGACAACATGAAGAAGGCAGAAAGTGGAAGTTAGAGTCAAAATTATTTTGACTTATATTATCAGAAGATATTTTTACTTTTAAGAAAGTGAAATAAAGTGAGAGGTAGAAATGCTTCTTAAACCACAATGACATATAAATGGCAGAACAAAAGGATGGCGGCCATCCTTTAAAGTGTTAGAGCTTTAATGATGATTCGAGTCTGATTTTCAGAGCTATAAAGAATGTACTTTTGTGGACTGATGGAAAAGTGCTAACATAGATTTATTGAAGGTCATTTTTATAGTGAACATTTTGGGGAAAAGCAAACCTCTGGGAAAATGAAGCAAAGACGTACTGGAGAAAAGATGGCAGAACAGATAGATGCTGTGCCTGCTCCCGCCGATGAATCTGAGCAGATCAATAGGCTTCTGGAAAATTTGTCAAAGCAATTTCATGAATTTGGCAACCAGAGCAAGGTGATGAACCACGGAGAAAACTCGTGTGAGTTGAGCTGTTGATTTTGTAGGAGCAAGAAAAGAGAATGTCTGCATGATGGACCAAGCTAGGTTAGCTATGCAATGGTTAACTACATTGCATACAGCCCAAACTATTCCTATTGTAAAGTGGAGAAGCACACATGATAATGATGTTCACTCAAAGGCATTTTATATGAAAACAGTGGGATTTTTAGCCCTGTTTCCATGTCAGTCTTTGTAATTAACCACATGCCTGCAGAGATGATAAGACTTCCTGAGTGATTTCTGATTGTCTGACCTCTGAAGTGCATGGTGGACAAGAGCGTAAGTGGGGACTTCCTGACTCTCTTCATACTTTAATATACAATGTGATTGTCCTTTATGTTCACACCATATTTAGAAAAGTAACATTCCACTGTGGGAGTAGAGAGCTTTTGTGCTCTTGGTTCTAATTACTTTCAAATGATCCAAATCTCATCAGATTCTTTGTTGGAGTTGGCAACATCTGACCAGCCTGATGCACGTGGACAATACCCCCTTGAATTTAATGGGAGTAGCCATGAAAGCAGCTTTTGAGTCTGATGCAGACACTTATAGACTCTAAGCTAAAATTCAATACATAATGATCAGTTCTATTTCTGCCAAACCAAGTACACTGCTAGAATGTGGGGATAATATTGACCTTTTTCTCAGGATTTTTATTCACTTACATCTCTAGAAAGGTATTTAATCTTAATTTTGTCAGCTTGTTCCTTGCTATTCTTAATAAGATAGTATTGCCTATATTTAAGTAAACAAAATGACCTAAGGAAATCATTATTTTTTAAAACCAAATACCATTGTGATGTGACCTCATAAACAAGCTAATAAAAAATTTATCAGTCAATATAACTTTATTAAAGTCGCATCCCCTCTAGGGATCATCTCCTGTAAATTATGAATCAGCAGGCTCTTAATGGAATATGAATAATCACTCCCTGTTTAGGATAAGATACAGTTAATTCTTAAGATTTGGGACTGGCATTTCTAGTGTTCATGTGTGAATCTTTGGAAACATGTACCGCTGTCCTTAGAGAATAGTATGAGTTCTATAAAATGTATTCAAAGCCCTGACTTCAGAGGAGAATCATTAAAATGACTGTTTTCCTCAATACTTTTATTATGTTAAAAACTGAAATTTGGCCATAGTCTTGAGCCCAAGCCCTTCACAAACTCAACAGCATTTTTCTTTAGCTTTCATTGTCAAAGTTTACACCAAAAAAACAAAACCATAAATAGTTGATGCCTGCCCTTAGTCTTAAAGATGACAAAGGAAAGAAATGTGCATAGCTCACTGCAAATATTTCACAGGTCCCTAAAATCAACCTAGAGGATATATCACTGGAAAGGGACCAAGAATGTGTCTGAAGCTGAAATAATTAACCTAGCCACCCTGCTCGTATAATAGACTCACAGGTTTGCTGACTACCACTTCAGAGATAGCTTCAGAATGTATGCATGAGGCACTGAAAGGGTTGGGCAGAAATTTAAAGTGTGCATTCAAGGAAACAGAATGTGGGCCCTCCAGAGAGACATGCTACAGTTTAAACTAGACACATTTATATTTTTGGTGGTGGAAACCTCTGGGATTTGTCACTCTATAGACCTGGTCTTGTTCTAGAGGAAGGATGGTTCATTCACAGAAAGATAATAGTCTATTTAGAGGGGAAAGTTTACTTTACAAGTGAAAAATTCATTTATTCACAGGTGAAAAAAGGACCATTTTCCAGTAAAACAAGAATGGCCAAATCCATTTGCAATTGAAAGGAAATTGCCACATTTATTGTGTTTTGGGAGAACAGGAAGGAAAAAAAAAATAAACTGGGGATGTGTCCTGAAACTTGTAATTTTTACTTCTAAAAATTATAATTTTCCTTGTCTTCCTTTACTTATTTTCATTTTTTTGGTTCTGCCTAGTCCCCCACCCCCAGATTCTGATGCCTTATTCTTAAGGATTGCAAAAGGGTGGAAGATTTGCCTACTACAACTGCTTCAGGATGAGGAGAGGTATTAATCCTGCCTAGCTAGGGATCAAAAATTTCACCCTGATTTTATTAATAAGAGACAAAGTTTGGTTTTGTTATTTAGTGAACCATCCTCCCTTGGTAGTCTGGAAAAGAGAAGAATATTAGCCAGTTATTGATATTTAAGCTTTATTTTATAACTGCATTAAACAAGCAGGAGCCAGTATTAATATTGATAATGGCAGAAGTCAGTAGCATTTAGCACAAGCCTTTTATCTTTAATATTGACCTCTATTTTGAGGTGTTTACCCAAATATAACTGGTAGAGTTTAAGAATATACAGATTTCCCCTCTTGTATCAATAAGAACCTTACTTCCCTATTTTCATTGCAATAATGGCAAATGAATACACTAAATAAAGATATCTATGTTTTATGACTGTTGGCCATTATTTTTTTTATTATGGGGCTTAGAACTTATATCTTGTTTCTATTTTATAGTACTGAAGACATTTTATAGTGACTAGCTGTACAAAATGTACACATATAAAATTAGTTTATGGCACAGAGTTAACAAAGCTTTGTAGTTAGACTATTTATATTGTTATTATTTATAAGAAGATACATTTTTACTAGAGGGGTATTGAAAATACATTAAGAGAGCCTGCAGGATGCATTTTTGGAATATGTAGTAAGAGAATCATAACGTTCCAAGAGTGTAAGTTACAAGGACAGCTGGAGACTGTCAGCTGGGTGGTACAGTGTTTGGAGCTGTATGGAGCAACATCCATACATGTATGTATATGTATATGTATGTTTTTACCTGGTTATATTGTGATGTTGCATGTTTAAGACTAAGTCGAAGTAAGACCTGTTACTTTGTTTTGGGGTGCTGGAGTCTCCTTCTGGAGGTTTTTCTGAGTTCTCTCAGTTCCGAACAAAGAATTGGCCAAGATAAGGTAGCAAGTTTTTACATTTCCTCAAGGTAAGAAAAGAAACAGGCTCTGCAGAGTGAGTTTGGACCAATTAAAAGTGGGAAAAGAAGTGTGTTCCATGGGATGAGAGCTCCTCACTGGGAATGGGGGACACGTGGCCCAGAGCTCGGCGATGACTCTCACTTGTATCTCTTCACCTCTCAGGCTAATGTCAGGTCTTAGCTGCCCTAAGGAAAATCTGCTCTAATCTGATGTAGATAATTTATATGACCAACGTCTGGTCATAGCAGCTGCAGAAGAGACTGTGGTTCCAAGTCTCCTCTTCAGGATGCCTGAATTTTAGTTGAACCTCCCTGGTCTGAGCTCTTTATGACTCACTATGACTTCACTATGCCACCCATCACCAACAAACACGAAAGCAAATTGTTTGAGGCAGGAGCTTTGTCAGACACTGAAGGGAAGTTTGTCTGATCATTTGTCAGGCTCAAAGGCTCCTCTCTTAGGGATAACTTTTTAAATGTTATTTTATATTTTAAATAATTTTATTGATACATTTCAGATATAATGATCATATACATCATAGGATATTATTTTTTAATATTTTAAATTAGAATTGTAAAAATTTAACTCAATGTAAAAAAGCAATCCCAAACCTGTGCATATATTAATAATTTATAAAACATTTAATAGATCAAAATCTATTATTTTATAAACTTGAAGAAATGATTGAATTTATGTCTAACAACTGATGACTCGGGATTGTTATAAATATTTATAAGCATTAACTTTAGTAAATAACAACTTTAGATTACTCATGAGAACCAAACCTTACCATATTATCTTTACCCATGGAAAAACTCTGAATTCTGTATGGAAAATAATAGAGTTGTTACAGTCTGTGTGTAGATGATGCACCAAAGTCTCATACCAGATGAGGGGGGACTTTCTTTTTCAGAGATAGTTGAATCTGGAATGTGTGACCCTGGGGTCAAAGGCGTGTGATTCCTAAACCACTATATGTGAGTGATTAGTTTCACACTGTTCTAATCACAGTTGTGTGAATAAGATAAAAGGACCAGAAAGATGCTGTTAAACTCTCTTTTCACTTTTGCTGTCTTCTGATGCCATGAACTGAAGCTCTCTTGTTACCTTTGCTGCCTTGCATGTGCCACATTATATCTCCTCTGTGACACTTGTGTGCCATCCCTGCCTGAGAGCCAGGGGATTATGGACTGAAACCTCTATCAACAGTAAGCCAGATAAACCCCTTCCTCTCTAATTTGGGGTGTCAGGTATTTTGTCTCAGCAAGAAGAGAAAAGTAATTAAAATAGAAGTGCATTTATTAAACCAACTTTTAAGATTAATGCTATCTTGACTGTCTGACAACTGGATAAAAATATGTCACCAGCATTAAAGAAGACTCTACCCTTATCTTATCCACCAATTTAAATTAGGCCACTGTTCAGCCACATGAACGGAAAACATTGGAACTAATACCATGAGAGTCCACTTAAGAGGATAATATATATACCAGAAACTGTAACTTTGGTCTGACATTTTTCTCTGCCCTTCTCCTTTAATCCTCATCTAGATTCCAGTTGCTGAAGATAGAAAATGTTGTGTCCAGCAACTGGATCATAAAGTTCTATAAACTTATCAGGGTCTTTTGAAAACCCTGGGTATCCCAGAGCATCATCCTCTAGGAGAAACAGGTAGGAGAGACTTATAATCCCCTGAGAGACAGGTAGGTATCTGAGGGCAAGATCATCCAAAATAGCATTTGTTTTCTTCTGGAGGCTTTTATAAGTACTGTGGTTCTTGGGTCTCTACAGAGATAAAGAGTCACTGAAGTCTGAATATAAGGGATTTCACTCTATTTTCCTTGTCTTTTGCAAAAAAAAGAAAAGAGAAAAGAAGGTCAGTTGAAAAATTTAGATTGCTCTTCCTTATCTATCTCTTGCGATTTCCTAGTTCCTGGACCCAAATGATATTGCAATAGTAAAGACAAGAGTGGAGACCCTGGGTTTCCACCTAGCTGCCTTTGTGGGTCTATGGAGAGAAAGCAATGTCAGGGTCCTTCTGAGGCCATCCTCTGGAGAAGGATGCAAAACTGTTGAATCCCTGGAGCCTTCTCCATGAGAGTCAACTGTACTACAAGACACCTCTGATGAAGTGAGTGGCACTGGTGTTTTCTTATTTATTTATTTATTTATTCATTTATCCTTAGCTCTCTCGATACCTTTGACTCACTATGACTTAATGAAATAATCTTACCATATTATCTTTAATATAAATAATCTGTTCTTAGCACTGGAATTTGTCAACCTAGAGTCTTGGTCTGGGCTTGAGGGATGGGGGAAGATGGTCTATCCATAAAAAGACAATGGCCTACTCCTCAGGGAATCCTATTTTATAGGTGGAAAGTGACCTCTACAAAGGGAAACAGGACTATTTGTAAACACGATGGAGATGGCGAAAGGGAAATGCCCATGCTGACTGTGTTTTGAGAGAAGAACAATTTTAAAATATCTTAGCTAGGTGTGGCAGTGCCTATCTATAATTCCAGCACATGGGGTATGAGGCAGGAGAATTGTTGTAAGAAGCCAGCCTGCGCTACATAGTGAGTTCGAGGCCAGCCTGAACTGTAATGTTTATATTTAAATTTGTGATATCCATGTGTCTTTTTTACACATCTTTATTTTTTCTATCCTATCTCAGATATATCCTAAGATAATGACACTACCCAGTCAGAAACCAGACTACACCATCCAACATGTGTCTCCGTCACATATCAACCCGATAAAAGCAAGCTGGAGGCAAAGGCCCCAGGTATCCACCTTCCAGAGCCCCTGCCCTCATCTAACATACAGAAGATTTCTGTCTTCTCTATTTCTCTTCCTTCTTACAAATAAAATTTCTCCCACTTCAAACGTCATTGCTTTCCTTCATTCCTGGTGCTGAGTTTAGGATCCCGGTAGCCGCTCATCCCTGTGGAGGAGCAGTGCACACACCTGCACACACCTTCATTAGAGCTTACTACACAACGACAGGAGACAAAGCTGTAGAGCTGACGGAGCCCCCTTCACTGTCCTTAGCTCAGACTAGGGAGGTTCAACTAAAATTCAGGCATCCTGAAGAGGAGACTTGGAACCACAGTCTCTTCTGCAGCTGCTCAGCCTTAGTCTGTGTGTTCGCAACTCTTGCAGCCCCAGCCACTGTACACTCACCCCAGTACCACTTGACCCAGTAATGACGTTGGTCATATAAATTACCTATACCAGCCAGAACTGACCTCGGCTGGGGTGTCAGGAGATGTGTCTGTGCTGCCTCACGGATCCCTTCCCTTCCCGGCACAAATCAAAGTTCCATCCTCTTGGGCTTCCACTTTTCCCTTCAAGTATAGCTTTGCCCTCTCTTCATTCTGCTTCTGTCTCTGCCATTTTTGTTTCCCATTTTCTTTTCCTTTTGATACTTTTTACCTGATGTGTTAGCTATCCCTAACTCCAAAGCAAAATAGCCCAGGGTTTCCAGTATGTCTTTGACACCGGCTCTCATTGGATAAACTCTTTATCTTATCATTGTTTTCCAGTCTTTTTTCCTGTAAAACTCACCAGTCCTAAGTCCTATCCTTGAAATACCCTATGAAAGGAAAAGGTTTCTTAATAAGTGTACACAGTGTATTTTTGTATTTGTACAAATGTACTCATCCAAATCAGCTCATCACGGTGAGTACTTCATATTGTGGCAGGATATCAAGGCAAACATTTAAGGAAAGCGCATCCTTTGACTCTGTCAAAGAAAAACTGCCCTTGACGTAGTTAATCAGTCAAAGACTTTAACCAAGAAGACATCTATTATAATAAAAGAAAGTCAACAGCTGGACATTTATTGCCAATTGGCAAGGGGAAGGAGCTTTGGATAGAAAATCACTAAAAGGAACATGAATAAATAATAAGATGAGAGGAATTTCATTAAATATTAGATATAGGAGAACTCTAGATAATTGTCTTAGGATCCTCCTCAAACTGGGCTCAGCACGGGAAGGTCAGAGCCTCAACGAGAGGAAGGTTCCACAAGCCTCACTGAAATTTGATCAGAGAAACTCCTTGTCAGTTCCAAAGTCTTCAGCTTCCTTCACAGATGGCTGAGCATACATCTTATCAGACAAACAGGTTACTATGCTATTTTTATCTAAAATTTAAAAGTCTCAACCGTTTTTCAGAGATGGTATTTAAATTTTAGTTTTTGTGTTCCATTTTGTTTTGTTTTCTTAGCAGTATTTGAAATTTAGACCTGGGCCTTTATCCTGAGCTACACCCATGGTGCTATTGGTAAGGTCTAACTTGCAATCTTCCTGCCTCAACATCCCAAAGCACTGTGAATCCAATATGGGCCAGCTAGTTTTTGTGTTCTTGACTACAGCATTTTCTGTGAGTTAGGAAAATCTGATAATACTCTGAGTTACATCATCCAGAGAAGTAACACAATTTTTTGCTTCATGTTTGTATCAGATTCTTTAATCAAACTTCATCAGGCTCTTTTCAATAGTCGTCTCAAGTAGATCTCAACTTTTGGGTTTCTTCTCAACTAGATCTTAACCTTTGGGTTTCCATGTTTCCACTATTTTTAGCAAGCATAAATCTTGGTTAAGTCAGTTCATCAATAATCCCTAATCCTCAACAGTTCACATGCTCAGTATCTGACTAAATGTCTTCTCCTCTCCCATCCCATATATGATGTTAATTAGTTGGCTTTCCTTTAGCAAAAATCATGTTAACAAGAATGATCTCAGCTTCTTCATTTTTCTTCTATCAACTCTGCTACCCCATTCCTTAGTTGTAAGTCCCGGCTTTTTCCTGTCATAGTTTGAATTGGACCCAGTTCAATACTGAAGTCTCCTCCTACTGCTGAATAAAAATTGCAATAGCTACTGAATAAAAACTGTTTTTACCTCATTACTGTCAGGCTCTAGTTTTGCTTTAACACTTATTCTCCATCCTTACTAGATGAAAAATGTATGGTGGAAAGGATTTCAAACTATGACAATAGGAATACAAGTTGGCACTGATTAGCAATAATATTGACTTATATTTTGAGAAAGATCAGACTATTGAGGAGGCTCCGGTACTTTTGCTACAGTTGACTGAAAATGGTGTTGATAATGGAATCCAGGATAAGGAAAAAGAAGGGCAGATGTCTATGCCAGCATCCATTCTAAATGTGCTGCAAAGCCTTCAGCTTTAACTTGGTAGAATAACAGTAACAACTCTACCTTATATTTTGAAATCTTTTTCTTACAATGAGCATACAATAACTATTAAGTGACTAATAGCTTATATTTTTCAAATTCTTAGTATTTCAAAGAGATTTAGTTTTACAAAGTCTAGATATAGGCATTAATAGACACTTGAAATTCATTATAAATACTCACTTTACATAGCTTGCTTCAAAGAAAGGAAGAGAAAACAAAATAGTAATGCAGGACAGAGTTTCTTTCTTAAAAGAAAGAATAAGAAACTAAGAGAGCTTCTCAGAAATTTAGAGATCAAAATAATAGTGGAAAAGGATGAAAGAATTGAGAAGATTAAGAAATGAAAATGAATTAATTACCAAAAACTTAGAAGATAAAACTTAACCTCTTCTGAATATTGTTTGAGGGGAATTCTTAAGTCATAAGCTTCTTCAGAACAGAAACAAACCTCATTTTAAATATTTCTTGGTTCAAGAAAGGGTTTTGATATATGTGTTGCCAAAGTACTTTATTTTCCATATAAGGTGCTACAACTTGTAATTACGTTATGTCATACCACGTGAAGTGAAAGCTAGCAACATAAATATGCTCTCACCAGACAAGGGATACACATATTTAAAGAAGAAGAATAAAATATGGCTTCTTTAGCCGTCAAAAAATGTAGGCCATCAAATCCTGGCTTGGCAGGACATTTCAAAAAAAAATTCAAAACTTCTCCACCAAACAAATTCTGAAGTCTATGAATTTCATGTATTCAGGTTGTATTTTAGTAAATACTATGTCACTTTAATATAGTGTCATTCATTTAAAATAACTTAATTATACCTGAAAATAATTCTCTATGCTACTTCATCCCAGATAGCTAGAAGGAAAAAGGAAGCCACTGGCCAGTCATGGCAACATGGAACTAAAGAGTTATGTTTTTCAGAGAGATTATTTAGAACTCCAACTACACTATTGACGAAAGTGAAGTTGGCAGTTATAATTGTGGGTTGGACTTCTGTTAGAAGAATGCAATTATCCAAACTGGATTTTAACCAACACACCTGAGCACTTCAAAAAATATTTTTTAATACCATAAATAAATACCTACTTTGTTCCATTTCTCAGTGGAAAGGTACCTGCTCCTGAAGCAGGTTGAATTCCTAGGGTTCTGCTTTAGTCCCAGCCCTGTAGGAAAAGTGCCACCCACTGAATTGCCAATCTCCTTCCTGGGGAGATCTGAAATCAAGCAAAGAAAGCCATAATTAGGTATATGATGGTACTTATTAGCATCTGATATCTTAGAATTTTGTTTTCAAATAGTTTTCATTAGGTAGGTCAAAAGTTCTAAATTCAAAGACTCTAAGTGACCACTAAACACCACTGGTATCAGTTGCCCTAGATGGAAGTGGGTCAGAGTCAATCTTCCTCCTGGACCTTAATCAAGAAATTATTCCTGAAATTACAAGAACAGATTAGAACTCCTTTCTTTCTTGGCAGCTGAGGTGAAAACTCAGCGGGCAGAATGAGGAAAACCAAAGACAGAGGGAAAAACACAAAAAGGAAGCACGAGGTCGTCATTCCTGTGAAGCAGACAGCAGCATTTGTTTGACAATTTGGCAGGAAATAAAACTTCATTTTGAACATAATTGAGTTAAAATAAAAACCGCATATAGTTAACAGGACTGAATTCAGTACAGATCAGTTCACCGCCCTCAGAACCAGAAAAGGCTCAGAGCGCTCTGCTCAGAACATAGACAGGCAGCATTTATAGGCAGAAAATGGATGAGAAGTAGAGAAATGGTCCTCGGTTATAACCCAGGGTTCACCTTACGTGAACAGGGTGGGACGGTGCGCCAGCCTGTGACAAGATAAAGCTCCTGTTGCGACTGGCTGAAACAACTCAGGTTAGGCTTTCACTCTGTTGATATATTTAGTTCAGTTACACTTTCTCAGGAAAAGTTCACTTTAATTAAAAATTGGGTTTTTTAATCCACACATATAGCACTTTCATCGAAACTTCTTAGAAGTGGACCTTAACATTACAGATTCCAACGCCTTCATGCCACGTCTTTATGACTAGCTAGTAACAATGTAGTAGATTTTACTATTGCTGCTCTGCCCCTTAGATAGTTTGGGACTATTCCCCTCATTTCTTACATGGTATATTAATAAAAGAATTCTTCCACTCATTTGTTGTATTAAATGAGTTAATATCTCCATAAAATACTTTGAACAATATGGGTCATTGGGGGATGTTATTTAAATGTATATTACTGGTTTTTCTGTTTTTTGTTTTTTTTGTGTGTGTATGTGTGTTTTTGCTTGTCTGTTTTGTTTTTATCAGTACCTGCTTGTAGTATAGAATGTTTACATTTATTGCCGGGAGTTGGGTATATGTACATAACACATCTCAATTCTACAAAATAAACTGATCCCCTAAAAAGGCTCCAAAGATAACACCAGAAATTGAAAACCACAGGAAGATAAACTCAAACCTGGGAGAATAGTAACACTTTGGTCATATATGCACAAAAAACTTTTATCAGTTCCCCCAAAATATATGATAAACTAGTATCAGGATAGACAATTACATAAAATCATACTTTAGTAAAAAGTACTCATTTCTAATTTTAGGCAATAGATTTAGACATTCTCAGTGAATTCTTCTCATTTTTTTTTCTTTGTACTGGGGATCAAACTTGGGATCTTATACTTGCGAGGCAGGTGCCAGAACCACTGAGCTAAATC
Organism: Petromus typicus; assembly: GCA_004026965.1. Classification (NCBI taxonomy): domain Eukaryota; kingdom Metazoa; phylum Chordata; class Mammalia; order Rodentia; family Petromuridae; genus Petromus; species Petromus typicus. The sequence continues at coordinate 64,502 of PVIR01003592.1, forward strand.
CCCATCCCCTACTACTTTTGTGTATAGATTTTAGCTAAAGAATCAATTCAGATATTAGCATTCAACCACTAGGCAGCCACAATGAATCACAGACATACTATTTGCCATATTATTGAATGTTTAAGTGACTTTTTCACATTTTAGTGTCAACAGTGGATAAAATTCAAAGAAGTGTAATCTTCATGGTACTTTTAACACATTGTTTTAGAATAGTTTTACATTATAAAAATTTGAGATGTTATTCTCCCAGTCCAATTATCACTTCTATTGACATATTTGTCACCATTAGTGAACCAATCTTAATATTTTACTAGAAACTAACCTTCATAATTTTTTCAGACTTGGTCTTTAACTATGTTCCTTTTCTGTCCCAGGATCACACACTCTACTTAGTTATGTCTCTGTAAGCCACACATGGTTGTGACAGGTTTTCAGACTTCCCCTGCTTTCGGTGACTCTGACATTTGTGAGGTGAGCTGGTCAGGTGTTTTATGGATTGCCTTTCAAAGGTCACTGTTTCAGTTTAATGAACAATGGAAGCTCTTTCAGTTGGCACCTCTGTTTTGACATAATATCATCATTGTGGGGTTGTTTGGTTGTTTGTTTGGGGGAAAAGAATATTCAACATTTCATTCTACAAAGGCCAAATGTTCCAAACTTCCTTTATTTATCCTGCCCTAGTACTACAATCAGTATTTTCAGCAAAAAGTCTTGGGTTTTTTTTTTTTTCTTCAGCAAATGATATTAGAAACCAAAGTCTGTGACATAGATGTGTTTAGTATTATGGGGAAGTCATTATTTTTAGGCTCTTCAAAAAATAAAACACATGTGTGCTAATTGTGAATCTAGAGATCACCTTTGGAAAAGTTGGCATTTGAACAACATTATCTCCCATCCAATTCATGAAATTGGAATATCTCTAAATTTACTTGAATTTTGTCTCATCAATGCTTCATATTTTTCTGCATATACATCATTATACATTTTTCTTAGATATATAATCAAATATGTCTTTGGTGGTATTATAAATGGTGTTTTTAAATTTTAAATTTTGGTTATTCATTGCTGGTATATAAGAAAATAGTAAAACTTTGTATATTAAGATTCAGCAACAGAATATTGTGAGTTGTACCTTCAAGGATGCAAATGCAGAGAAAAGAAAAGATGTATGTAGCACAAGAAAGACCCCTTATGTCTTTGGTATGTAAAGATAGAAAGTAGTCATTTTGAAATATGCTATAACAAAGGCCTATTCTTCAGAGACAAGTCATTACTAGTGTCTCTCAAATAAGCATAAAGTGAATACCCACCTGCAGCCCCCATTAGGCTTCCTGTTCTTGATTCATCTAATGAATTAGGTGATGAAAATCTATATTTTAAAAGGTTTTAAAATAGTCACTCTGGGAACACAGGCCCAATAGCAGACTAAGGTCCACTTATAAGATCATAGAACACTTCTCTCCCTAATTTCTTTCTACCACACCAGCAGTGCAACACCAGGGAAATTACAGCTCAAAAACCAGCAAAGCTCAGATTCAAAGAATGCAAAGACAAAAATAAGGACAATAGAAAAACTTAATATCTCTGACGTTTAAAAGTATGACAGGCGTTGAACACAATCCAGATGCTAGCCATATTAATACTAAAAACACACGGAGAATAATAAAATCTCATAATTTGGTTCTCTTTGCATAATATAACGTGTCTAGATTTCCAAAAATTAAAAAGCATGCCAAAAGTCAAGGAGGGGCCACCTTAACCTATTCAAAAGGAAAAGTGATTTTCAAACCAATTATAATGGAGGGGATGGAAATAAATGTTAAAATAATGTCTTTGAAAAGAAGAATATCCATTATATAGAAGGAATCCATTATATAGAAGGAAAAACATCAGGGAAAAAATAACTGAAAATAAAGTAAAATCTTTCATTTCTAATTTCATCAATTGCTCTAATAAATAAATGATCTTTTCAAAGTAAAAGCAGTGACTTTGTAGAGTGCTGTCTTCCTTTAGTTCCTTATTAGTCCCAGAAGATATTTAGTGATTTCTGTTTCTATGTTTTTGTTTGTGTTTCTATTTCTCTACATAGGTATTTGCAGATAAAAATGATTTCATTTCTTCTTTACAATTTGGATATCTTTTTTCTTGTCTTATTGCGTTACCTCCTGTAGGAGGTTGAATAGGAGTAGTGAGAAGACATCTCTCCCTTCCCTGTTCATGATCTAAAGTAGAAAACATGCAATCTCTCACCAATAAATATATTATATCAGGTCTTTTGTAGATGATTTTTGTGAAACTGAGAAATTTTCTCTTCACTCAAAGGATCTTGGATTTTCTCAAGGGATTTTTCTGTATCAATGGACATGATGCTTTACATGATTATTCTGAAACACTGAACCAATCCAGGACATCTGGAATAAATTCCATTTGATCATAATATATAATTCTTTTTATATACTGTTGGATTTATTAATACTTTGTTGAGCGTTCTGTGTCCATGTTTATGAGAGTCTTAATCACTTCTTATCACTGAAACAAAATACTCGACATCTACAATTTAAAAGACAAGTAGTTTGGGCTGGGGATTTAGCTCAGTGATTCTGGTGCCTGTCTTGCAAGTGCAAGGGCCGGGGTTCGATCCCCGGTAACCACATACCATACTAGGTGTGGAGACTCACACCCAGCACAATCAGTACCACACACCACAGTGCCGGGCTTGGTGGCTCATGCCTGTAATCCCAGCACCCGGGAGGCAGAGGCAGGAGGATTGCTGTGATGTGAGTTTAAGGCTGAGCTCAGGGCCAGCCTGAACTAGAAAGTGAGACCCTGTCTCAAAAAACCTAAAAAAAAAAAGACAAGTAGTTTCTTTTTACTCACAGGTTCATTGGATTCCGTCCATTGTTAGCTGGTTCCACGGCAGACATAATATGGCAGAATGGCATCGTAGATGAAAGGTGTTCAGCACGCAGGGACCAGGAAGTAGAGAGTGAAAGAGCTAGGGACAAATATATACCCTTCAAAGTTGTGCCTCAAGTAAACCACCCTCTCAGAACAGGTCCTACCTATTAATATGAGAATTTGGGGGCTACCTAGATCATCTTTAATCCCCCAAATTTATATATAGTCCCTTATGAAGAATCTATTTAGTCCATTTCTAGTCTCTCAGGTATTAACAATTCTAGTATTGCTGAAATGCCCAAGTCGAAAACTTCTTCAGAAATTCAAGACAAATGGTTGGCTGTGAGCACCCGAAAACATCAAAAAGAAAAGTAAATACTTCCAACATATATTGGCATAGGGCAAATATTCCTACTCCAGAAGGGAAAAATGGAGAAATATAATAGATTTGGACCAAAGCAATAGTGAAAACTCAGCAGGGCCAACTTTAAATCTCATAGCTCCATAGTCAGCATGCAAAGCAGACTGTGGTGAGATGTGCACATGAAAGGGCTGATTCAGCCCCATCCACAGGGCCTGGTAGGTTATAGCCTGCCTGGCCTCTTTCTTGGACTAGATCTACGTGCTGCCTGCAATTTCCCTCAGTAGACTTTCCATGTTTGGCATCTCAAATTTTCTAGTGTTTCTGAAGAAGCAGAAAATAAATCAAACCACTCGAGTAGAATGGAAGATGCACTTAGGAATTTTGGAAGAAAAGTATTTTTTGCTGGCTGAGACTAACCTGGAATTCCTTACAAAGGGGTTAGTGGACTCTAGAGCAAAACCACAGGTCTTAAATAAACGAGGAAAGGAGGTGTGGTTATAGATATGAGGCACTTGGGGTAACACACACCTTATTAAGACAGAAGAAGCATAGAATTACATAGTTGGGTAAGGGGCTACATAAGAGATGAAGAATAGAAGAACATCAGGGTCTTATTTCATTAATTTTCTCCTCCAAGCAATAAAGGTTAATTGATCAGAAAGTTACAGCAGTCTCAGCATATTTACATAACCCCCTTTTCATACAGATTTCCTGGACACAAAGACTTTCCTATGTTATCTAAAGAAGCTGAGCTATAAAAAAAAAGATGAGGGAAGTGAAGGGACTGCTCCTTTACCTGTCGGTTAACAGCATTTCCCAGTTCATTTCCACTGTGCCTTCAACTTCACTCTCACAGCTTCACACAGCCTTCTCAGGACATTTCCTAACCTTCCTGGCCTTGCGCTGAAATCTGTGTGGAAGCCTCTGTGTCCATAATTCTCACATTCTTGATGCCAGTAAAACCAGCAATGTTAGATGATGCAGGGTGTGCTGCCAGTTTAAGCAGGAGCTAGGGACGCTGGGACCACAGCTATAATGTCCTGATGGCTGAGCACAGTGAATGAATCCTGCAGAATCAATTTCCTAGAGGGCTAATTTCAAGCAAGCATCTCAGGGACTCTTCTCAAATGACAGTTTTATAGTTTTGCATCATTCAGTGTGCAGTGTATGAAGTGTGGCTGCGTCCTGAGATGCCTTGAAGCCATATTTCCTACTGTCTTTACGCAAAATAGTTGGCTTGTTTTAAATGCTTCTGTTTTTAATGACCATGTCCATGGCCCAACTTAGCAAACGTTTCCTTCTGGGAATACTGCAAATTTTTCAAATCACTCAGGCTTGCCATTTGCTCCTGATCCTCACTGTAGACCTGGATAAAAGTAGTAATAAGCTGTACCCATGCCACAGCCTGAATGTTGAGTTGCCTTGAAATTTCCTCTGCCAGATGAGTTAGTCTATTACTTTCTTCCTCTAAGGATAAGTATATTCCAAATCTATCACTACAAGTTTTATGAAGCTTTTTTGTATTAGATACATGTACTAAAATGGCATGTATTTCATCTTACTTCATAAACTGATGAATCAATCTTTAGTTTTCCTAACACTGTTTGAGAGATAATTGCTATTTTAAGTGAACTTCATCCCATTTAGAAGAATTATATTGTCTGGAAGAATTATTATAGAACTGAAAGCATTAGTTTGAAACTTATTCATCTCCCAGCAACTCTCATAATTTTAACAGTTTACAGCAATTGACACTGATGACTTTTTTATGATGTATATTGCCAGTTTAGAAATTTGGAATGGACTTGGAAGGAAATGCTTTGATTAGCTAGTAAGGTATGTATTTCCATATTCAGAAGGGGAAAAATACAAAAATCTGATAAATTTTTTCTTTGCCCTCATTTTACTTATTTTAGTAAGCACAGCTTCACCAAAAACATTATGTAGCACATAATGTATAGTTATTAGTGTAGACTGTTACTGTCTTGGCCAGTTTGTGCTAGAACTAAAGAAATGTAAAAGTCATAGAGTTATCCTCTGTCTTCAATTTATTCATTCTTACTTCATCTCCAAATTCTAATTTCTTCTAATTGTGTGAGAAGCACTGAAAAATCTGCTTATATCTCTGTCCAGCAACGAGATAGGAAATAAAATTCAATCGTGCTGTGGCTGTAAGAGAGAATAAATTCTTATCAGGTTTGTTACATCAATTTTGTTTCATAAAGAAACTTCTTAGAATTTAAATTCTGCTTGTCCTCATATCTAATGCAAATGGAAAAGTGCAGTTAAGAGAAATCATTGGTGCTAGACTTAAAGGACATTTCTATATGACAAAAAAAATAACTGACGTTCAAAAGCTCACTTGAACTGTTTAACATAATAGAACTATTAAGGTTCTCAAAGGTGTTGGTATATTGTGCTTCAAGACAGGTTTTCATAATGTTTAAATCAATGAGATTGTATTGTCACCATCTGAAGTGAAATTTTATAATTCCAAAAGAAATATTGACCTGACATTTTTTAAAAACATTTTATTAGAAAACATTTTCGAATTGAAATGTGCATATGAAAAAGCTTTATTTCAAATGATGTTTTAATGTCATTAAAACTGCCAGTAATTCATAGCGCAGACATCTAACAGTTTAAAAAATAGTATTCCTAAATTGCTTTTTTCAAATAACCAGTAAATATTATAATCAGTAAATTATGTCTTCATTCTCTCCAAAAAAAGAAAATTTCTTAGTCTCCTGACACCTTTGCCTTAGTCTGATTTCTTTCTGAGCCCACACAGAAAGACTGAATTCCGAGTGGAACTGAGGCCCAATCTCGTGTCTTTCACGACACCTGAAAGTCTGCTGGTGAGACGTGATGGCCGCGTTCCAAGGACATTTTCAGAGATGTGGAGCCTGACACTTCAGCTACGTTCAGTTCCAGGATAATTCTCTTTGCAATCTGTTGTGTTTCTTTTTCTTTTTTCTCCCTTTGTAACACATCTTTTCCTTTTCAGAAGTTCCCTCTGGCTCCAATGTAACATTTTCTCTGGAGTTCTCATCTTTTCCTCACTTTCCATTCTCGGTTTTTGTTTTATGGCTCATTTTATGATCTTACTCTGGGGGGATTCCAGGCAGTCACTCTTTGGCATCAGTGTAACAACCTAAAGGTGACAAAAGCCTGTCAATTGCTCATCTTGGCACCTTCTTGGCACACATAAAATAGCAGGAGAGCTAGAGAAAGGAGCGTCTGTGCATGTGAATACTGGGGGCTTAGGACGTTTTCCCCGCGGGCTGGTGATCATGCCTTGTCAGTCCTTGCAGTTGTCTTTGAAAATGAATTGAGGAAAATTCTATAGGTTTCAGATGAATTCTCAGGATCTTCTGTGGTGAAGGAAGTCGGAAATAAGAAAAATAGTCCTGTTTGTGTGTAAGATTTGGAAGATGATAACATATTGACATACACATGCCACATGTTCTATAGTGGGTGATGAATTAAAAGTCATTGTCCTAAAGAAAAGAATGTGTAAAGCAAAGTATACAAGTACAGCTATCCAACGTGGTCAGAATTAAAAAGAAAATATTTATCTATGTTCATAAATTTGGAGAGATAGTGTAGTTTTCAAAGCAGAATTATAACAGAATTAGAAATTTCAATCATACATGTCACTCATCAGTTAAAAATTTACTTTTAAACTAGTTCAAATCACAAAAAAACTTTTCATGTTCTTCAATAACTAGAATATTTAGTCGTTAAAGTAAATCTATTTTGTGAGTCATGTCAGGGAAATCCAAGTGAAAACAGTACCAAAACAAAATGGGGGCAGGACACGCCTGTAATCCCAGTACTCCGGAGGCTGAGGCAGGAGAATCACTACAAGTTTAAGGCTAGACTGAGCTACATAGTGAGTTCAAGACCAGCCTGAACCACGCAGCCAGATCCTATGTCACATATACACACCCCCAAAAAAATCCAAGATGAAAATGTTGATCAATACACACACACAACACCATGACTTCTCTGCTGAAGTGACTTCTCAAACTGCACGTTCTGCTCAGCACGCTCAGCATTTGGACAATTTCCACATCTGTTTGATATTCTCTACTACTCACTCTCCGTTTTCACCAGTGACAAGGTTAGGCAGATGTGAGAAAAGATGATCAGAAAAGCACATTTAAGTGCCGGGGACTTAGCTCAAGTGTTACCGCTCTCCCTTACAAGCATAAGGGCTCAAATTCCATCCCCGGTACCATAAAAAAAAAAAAAATCATTAAAAATGAAACCTAAACCTATGCATGCTACCACACACTTTTAGTCGTACTCTGGGAACAGAGGCAGGAAGATCCCATTGAGCCTTCTGAGCATTTTAGTAACTTTGTGAGACCACGTCTCTAATCAATCAATCAATCATTAAGTTATCCCCCCTTTGTAAAGTACATGAAACAAGACACAGAACAATGAGAAGCAATATAAAGCAGTTCTTCTGTTCGTTTATTGTGAGGATTCCTGCTAATTGCTCCAATGACAACCAAACTACCAATTAATGTTTCACAAATACTGGGTTCTAAAACATCATGTGAGCAGGGCCATGTTTCGAGATGGCTGTAAAGTACCAAATATGCATCTGGCTGAAATCAAGCTAATCAATGCCAAAACATTAAATCAACTTTTTAAATAATAATCTATTCAGTATTTTAGGGAAAAAATTAAGGTGTCCTGATCCAATGGAAACATATATTCTGATGTAATTACACTGGACAATCACTACTTCCATCTAACCAGGCATATAGAAGTCAGGAGATGGGCTGGGGATTTAGCTCAGTGGTTCCAGTGCCTGTCTTGCAAGCTCAAGGGCCTGGGTTCGATCCCCGGTCAACCACATATAATATTGGACATGGAGACTCCATGCCCAGCACCAATCAGAACCACATACCACAGTGCCAGGCGCAGTGGTTCACGCCTGTCATCCCAGCACTTGGGAGGCAGAGGCAGGAGGATTGCTGTGATGTGAGTTGGAGGCTGAGCTAGGGCCAGCCTGAACTACTGTCTCAAAAAAATAAAATAAAATAAAGAAGTCAGGAGATGTATTAGGCAACTGTCATTCTGTGTGCTAAACAGCACCCTCTTTGCTCTGTCTCGGACTACTAGGATCGCTGAATGTTTTAGTGCTGAACTCATCTAGAGCACAGATGAGCCTGCGCTCCCTTGAATACTCACCATTCATAGGCTCCCACTTTTGCTACGGGAACTCACACACGTGAATGGTTTCCACGGCAGCTTATAAATTACAGATCCCGGAGTCAGCTGTGAAGAAAAAAGAAAAAAAATATTTTAAAGACTCTTCCTCTAGTTTGTGGCAGTTACCCTTAATAGTGTTGAAGTCTTTTCGGTTGGTTTCAAAACCATCTCTGTCATAACAGAGATGCAGAAATTGTGCTTTATCCTACATTTTGGCAATTAGAACCAAGCTGTCTTCTCCTAAGCAAGAATCTAACACTAGAGCAGGGAAATAAAGAGTGCATTTTCATAAATCACTCACTAGATAACTTCGTGAACAGTCTCCAGCTTCCCGGTTATTTTCTATTTTTTATTCACTTCTGATGAGCACCAACTGCTAAAATGAAAGAAGAAACCTCAAAGCCTTAACTTTTTAATAAGTAATTAATATTAAAATAAGACTTTTGAATATTCAGGTAAAGTCTAGAATTCAAATAAAAGCTAAGATGTAGAACTACTTTTAATTACAGTCATTATAATTTTAGACAACTAGAATTTTCTGTACACCTGCATACTTCAGCAGCAACCAAATATTAAAACTAAAACAATTTTTACATGGTGTTCTTCCATTGGTAGGGCAGTGGGAAGTCCTTATAAACCCAACACCTGCCTGTACTCTGTATGAGTCATTTTTAATCTACACACTAGTCCTGGAAGGGACAGGAGTCAGATTCTTGTTTTTCAGTTGAGGAAACTGAGGCTCACTGATCCCTCTTAGGTATGTTGTACTGATCAGAAGTGAAAGAATCAGGAATCAAAAGAAAAGTAGCAGCTTAAAGAGTCCATTCAACCTACAAATCTATTAAATATGAAATTCAGAGAAAAATTATTTCCTCACTTATATCTTGAAAATTAGTCTCTTCTCAAGGTGATTTACACATTATGGATTTTTTTTTAATAAACGTACACTTTGCAGAAAGGAATAATACGAGCAGATTCATGTATCAGATCATCTGGCATATTACCAGATTTACCAAAAGGAAAAAGGAGGGAAGGAAATAAATACAGTCATTTACCAAATAACAGACCACTGTGCTTTCGTATCAATTGAGTTTCTGTGCACGTACTTCAGTGACAACGCAGGACCTGATACAGAGCCCTTTCGGACTTCTACTTTATTTCCTGGAGAGCAACAGGTTACACTCTCCTTTCGTTTCAGATACAATGAGGACATAGAAGGGAGTGTGCTGACCTCCACTTTCTACCTGATGCTGACACTTGTTTCAGATTTATACAGATTTTAAACTTCAACCTAGTCTGAAAATCTTGGCAAAGGCAGGCATGACATCATTTTAGGTGCCTATTTGGATCCTGTGTTGACATCAACCCTAAATAATCATGAAGGCAGTGCTCTTCCAGATGTTTCTGAGCTGGTCTCTGTGTTCTTAGTTCATTTAAATATTGATGAGCTGAGAATGTCCCAAAATCACACAGCCCTCTGCCTTAGTTTTTCATTCTCTTCAGAGCACTTCCTTAAATCAAATCATAGTTCAGTTTAATTCTGTTACATGAGGACCTTCTCTACTTAGAAAAATTAAATTTTATTTCTGACCAATTATCCACAAGTTTTTAACTAATGCTGATAACTATATGTCACTAATATTAGCAAAAGAAATTCTAAAACTGCTTTCACATGAAATATTCCCTTCTCAGTGTTGAATGCACTTGTTTGGATTCCTACTGTTACTATGCATTCACACAAATAAAATTTACATTCTTACTGTATTCAAGATTTTTTCACAGGTATACTTGGCCCAATCGGCCACTTTTCTAAAAATAAGAGCACAACATTCAAGTCCATTAGATTTGAATTCAGGTATCTCTTCTGCCATTCACTATGTAAATTTGAGAAATATTGGGCTTGTTTCTATCTTAGCTGGATTTGCATTCTTTTTGTGCACAATTGGAGAAATAGTGCTTGAGTAGGCATTTTTATGCACAGCACATGTGGGAAAAAAAAAAACACACAAAGCAATGAGAACAGTAATTGAACATTGCAGCCCTTCCCCACCTTCACTTCTTCCTCCAAATTCCCTTCTTCTCACTCTGAGCGATGTGTCAGTCCCCAAATAATGTGTGTATTCTTCCTCTAGACCTAGGCATTCACTTGGTCTTTCACCTCCCACTCTTCACTTCCTTCCATCTTTGTATCCAAGTATCACCTCCTCTAGGAGACCTTAGACCTCTCTGCCCAGGAGTTCAGAGTATTTTAAACACACTCAGAATTCTGTAAATGCTTCTAGTATAACACAGTACTGTGCTATAGGGACATTCATAACAGCTCTTCTCCTACTGTGCTGAGACCCTCACAAGCAGTTTGAATCTAAAGCATTTTTGTGTCCCTAGTATCTAATGTTCAGTATTTGTTGGATAAAATAATTCTGTGCTCAAGAAATTCAAGTTTACTATTTTCCTCTTTTTCTTTCTTTCTTTCTTTTCTTGCAGTACCAAGGGTCAAATCCAGGCCTGACACATGCCAGGCCAGAGCTCTGTCACCGAGCTTCAGCAGCAGCCCTTTCACTTCGCTAATATTCATTTGTATCCACAGTTAAGGAAAAACTGCTGTTTTGTTTTGGGACTTGCACTTAGTAGGAACTATAGAGATGACGTCCCATCAGGTATAGTGTGGAAAACAGCAAGTGGTGTTGTCATGAGTTGGACATTATTAATGGATGGGAGAAAGAAAATTAAGTAGACATAAGAAATAACATAACAACAACTTCCACTTATTCTCATTTTAATTTTGCATTTGGAAACCTATCCAGTAGGTACTAGTGTATAGTAGCAGTGACCTGCAGGAAATAAGTTTTCTTTTTCCCTTTTAAAAGCATGCTCTGGGAGGTAAAAACACATTTTGGAAATGTGATTTTGTTTTAAAATTATGAGATGGATAGTCTTAAATAGCCTTGATGATGAAAAATAGAAAAACCTAGACAGTTTACCCGAGACAAGAACATTAACCTTGCTTTTTAAAAACAATGGACCCAGGGTTGAAATTAGAAATTATTCTGGAGGGAAAGATACATGATGAAATTTGTTCCTGGGTCAAAAGCCTCTTCCTGTCTGTTAAGTGGACAAGCATTCAGATAGGTAACCATCATCTCTGCCACCAACAGGAGGAAGGGCAGCAGGGACTGATGGCTTTCCCAATATCCATCGTCTTCACTTAAAAAGTGATAAATATTCCTAGAAATAGATTTCAAAGTAGGTATCAACTATCTTTTTAGCCTAATAGAATATTCATGGTTTCTTTTTGTTTGTTGGTTTTGTTTTTTGAGACAGGGTCTTGCTTTGTAGCTCAGACTGGCCCTGAGCTCAGCCTCAAACTCACATCACAACAATCCTCCTGCCTCTGCCTTCCGAGTGCTGGGATTATAGGCGTGAGCCACCACGCCCGGCACTGTGGTGTGTGGTACTGATTGGTGCTGGGCGTGAGTCTCAATGCCCAGTATGTTATGTGGTTTCTGGGGACTGAACCCAGGTCCTTGAGCTTGCAAGACAGGCGCCGGAACCACTGAGCTAAATCCCTGGTCCCTCATGGTTTCTTAAGAATCTAAAGTTAAGTGAAATGAAAAACAGAACAAGCGTTCTTAGAGATCATATTAAAAAATTTCACTGACTCTTAATAATCTTAAGACCTTAAAATTTCCTTAAGCACATACAAGAGATGGCAGTAACCTAGACAGAAATGTTTGTTAGCCTTCCTGTATACTATGCATTAGTTTATGTAGACATTTCATGTGTAAATGTACTCAGTAACCTTACCACCAGAAATATATATGTAATTTTGTTTTATGATACAATACAGTAAAAAATTTTTCCTAAAATTGTTACACACACACACATAAGTGCACACACATAAATACTTCTGTTCTCTCCAACCCCCTATATAGCACACAAAACTTCACAAAGTACAGGCCCAAAACATACACTTCTGCTTAAAAGTCCATCCATGGAATGTAGTTCAACTTTTAAAATCACTAATCAATACTTCCAACTCATCTTTCTATGTTTTTTTCTCAATTTTCTGTCCTGTGACTTGCACTTCAGGCAAATCTGACTAAATCCACTGTGTCCATGTGTTATAGAGAACTAAATTCTCCAAATACTCAGTTGCCAATCCTCTTTCCTATCCACAGTTACTTTTGCAATTGTTTTTATTTACAACAAATTTAATTATACATTATTAAGTGAAGCCATTCTTGTATATAATTGTATTTAATTTAGATGATGTTGAAATTCCTCTGGACTTCATTCCCCCTTCGCATTTCACTGGGGAAATCATTATGTGCATTGATAAATAAACAGGTAAAATTTATAAATCCAGGTGCATATTGACATAAAATACATGACTCTGTTTTGTGTATTTATGTTTATTTTATACACATACAAACATATTCTAATATTGTTTTAACACATATCTATTTTCTTGACCTTTTCATGTCCATAGTAGAGTAAGGCTATCATATTCAACTATAGATGTGTCATATTTAACCATTCCCCTTTTAATAGATATTTTTTCCATTGAAAACCTTTATACAGAAAGAGAACAGAACTATACAATATTTTCCCCAAGTTTGCATGTGTCTTGCAGAATTTCTGTGTTGGAAACTTAACTCTCAATGTGACAATGTTAAGAAGTGGAGCCAAAGAACAAGTATTAGGTTGCATGGCAATTCCCACCCTCTTGGATTATTTCCATTACAAAAGAGCTCCAGGGAGTGGAATTGCAATCTTGTACTCCTGTCCTTCCAACTTCCGCACCATGAAGGCAAAATAAAAGGGCCCTCACCAGATTCTAACACCCTGACCTCAAACTTCGCATCCTCTAAAACATAACTAAAAATGTTCAGCTCATTATAAATAACCTAAGCCCAAGCACTCTGTGATAGCAGCACAAAATGGACTAAGCAATCATGTGAGCTTGGGATGCATCAACAAATTATCACACACTCGCTAGTTTAGACACTGGAAAATTATCTTCACGCAGTTCTGGAGCCTCAAGCTTCCAGAGCAGAGTGGAGGTTTTGGGACAGGCCTTCTGCCTCCAGGCAGCTGTCCTCTATTGTGATCTCACTTCCTGTGTGTGAAGAGAAATCTCTCTTTGCACAAGGGCATGAAGAGCATCACGAAGTTCCTGCACTTTTGACCTAATTCAAACTTAATTACTTCCCAAAGATGCCATCTCCAAATGCCATCACAGTGTGGCTTGAGGTTTTTAAAATATAAATTTTGGGGGGCTAGGGAGTTAGCTCAGTGGTTCTGGCGCCTGTCTTGCAAGCATAAGGACCCAAGGTTCGATTCCCCAGTAACCACATACAATTCTGGGTGGGGAGACTCACCCCAGCAGCAACCAGTACCACATACCACAGTGCCGGGCATGGTGGCTCACACCTGTAATCCCAGCACTCAGGAGGCAGAGGCAGGAGGATTGCTGTGATGTGAGTTGGAGGCTGAGCTCAGGGCCAGCCTGAACCACAAAGCGAGACTTTGTCTCAAAAAACCTTAAAAAAAATGAATTTTGGGAGTGCACATTTAATTCATAGCACGTCTATGCCTAACAGAATTACAAGTTAGGAAACTCTGCCAAAAGAAGTAAATTAGAGACATTTACACTTAAACAGACATACCTTAGGGTCATACTCATAAGTGAAATAAACAGGTTACAGGTATGTAAATACCATATCATTTCTATAGTATGAGAAACTGAAGGTGTAAATGAGCTCCACAATGTCTGATAGGTATTATGAAATAGGAAGTACATATTCACAGGGAAAAGAGGGATTGGGAAAGTGAAGAAGGGGAAGAAAAATTTGATGATTAAAAAAAATAGAAACCAAGCTTATTTTGTGGAGGTAGGGAGTTGTAGGAAGGGCAGAGGAATGGCAAAGATGAGAATCAAGATATGTCATGTACAGGTACAAACTCTCAAAGTTGAATGTGATCATAATGTATACCTAAAATGTACTAATAAACTCTATGAAGAAAAAAGAGAATGGCGCCAGTTTACATGCTCACCTCAGAGCTGAAGCTACTCATTGTCCTACACTATGGCCAGTGTGATTCACCGATCATTTCTTTTCTTGATTTTTGTAAGCATTTTGCTATCTTGTATTTGTGTCTTCCAGTTATTACTGAGGCTTCACATAAAGTGCAATATTCACTGGTCATTTTCACTTTTGTTTTCTTGAATTACATGATTATTTTTCCATGGAGTTTTGATTTTGGAGTTCTTCATATATCACTGCTCTATTACCACACCTCCAGAGCCTAAAATAGAAAGTGGTACCTGGTATGTGTTCACCACATTTTCCAAAAGAATGCATAAGTAGAAGAATTAATAAAGAAATTACACACATTTTCTAGTGTACTATTTGGCTTTACCGTATGGCATCTAACTTAAAGTTTTAAACACTGGTATGACAATATTAATTATCCTTTACTCAGCATTCTACACTTTGTGTTTTAACTTATAATCATTCTTACTAAGGTGTACAGATTCTATTTGCTCTTGTTTAACTATATGCTCCTTTTTCTATTCTATTAATTTTTACTTAATTTCATTCATTATCTTTACTTCTGGTGTTCATAGACTTTAAAATGCAGAAATTATATATATATATATATATATGCATATCTTGAAGTTGGTCATATGATATTACAATTTGAGCTTTATAGAATATCACATTCCAGGCACAGTGAAATTTTTTAATTGCTATAAGATTTAAATTACATTGTAACTTTAATAACTGATAAAAATATTTCTACTAAAATTACATACATACTTTTGTTTATTAAATTAATTTTATTGGTACAATTTAGATATACATAAATTTCACATTCATCATAGGGAATCTGTGCCTGTATATGATATAAATTGATTATTTTCCCTTAATCCTCTCTCCTTCCTTCAGTTCCTCTTTCCCTCCTTATTTAAAAAAGCTTTATTTACATTATTTTTTTCTATTCTATTTTCCTTTTCCATTCCTTTTTTTACTCTTCCATCTTTCCTTTTTTCCCTTCTCATTTGAATATTTTTCCCACTTCCCAATATCTATTACACATTTTGATTATTTACTCTTTCAGTTTCTCACACCAGAGAAACAATGCAATATTTAAACATAAGTGTCTGATTTATTTCATTTAAGAGTATAGTCTCAAAGTGCACCCATTTATCTGTAAATGTCTCCACTTTATTTTTCTAAGATAAACTATGGCTGAGTAATACTCAAATTTATATTTTAAAAAACCTACATCTTCATTATCAAATCACTAGTTGATGGATATCTAGGCTGTTTCCACTTTTTAAATATTACAAACATGGGTGTGAATATATCACTGAGGTATGATGCTTTTAATTCTTACAGAGAGATACTAAGTTGTTAAAGTGCTGTTATTGTCATACACTCAAGTTCCTGATTCCTTGCCAAAAGATACTTATATTTCTGCAATACTAATTTGACAATAGGATAATAGTTTATATAAAAGCTTCCTTAACACACACACACACACACACACACACACACACACAATACATTGTAACTGACTTTTATCCTGCGTCGCTGCCCACCAGAAGCACAATGAAACATGGGGAAGCACACAAGTTTACTTCTCCCATAACAGGGAACTAGGAAATGTGCTTTTGAAGATACCACACTATTTGTATTTGTATTTAATTTATTATTTAAGATTATATTACACAATATGTTGAACGAACCTGGATAAAAAATCTAAATAAGATAGAGAATGTCATCACCACTATTTTTCCATGTGCATGCAAAGCCAAAACTCCAGAGGCAAAACCTGAGGACATGAGGTCAAACAACTCCTTCAGAAACTTAACAGTGCATGTTGTAGAGAAAGATGCACACACTGAAGAGATCTGGGAGCTAAAACAGAAAAGGCCCTGAAGACTGTCCCTTATTACAGCAATATTCTCTGCGAAGGATAAACATCATACCTGTCTCTTTTTTTTTTTTTTTACCACATTTCTGCTTCTGAGCAGTGGCATTATTAACATACAATATGAAAGCCCTCAGTACATGCCAGCAGAGTTTATACTCCAAGAGGTAAGAAGCACAATCGCTAACAAAGAAAAAATGAAGAAGCCAGAGGGTGAAGTCTTGGGCTGATATGAGAAGTATACCAAACTATGAACAGAGAAGTATCAAATATAAACAGATCTAAATAAAAGAAAAAGAGAGAATTGATCATTTAAAGATTAGAAGCAGCATAATTTAAAGATCACTTAAAGATCTATATTTACTCAGATAAAAGCAAAAGCAAAAGCAACATTTGTTATTGAAATTTGCTTGGAAAAACAGTTGCTACAGATTTTAACTACATATACTCAGTCCCCTGAAAAGGCCGATCTTGAGAATTATGTTCCTGGTAGAATAATTTTATGTGCTTTCCCTCTAAGAGCCAAAATTATTAATCAAATGTAGTCTGCTTAATTTTGAGTTATTATGGAGAGTTCATTAGCAGACAAAGTCAATTCATACAGAAATAACTAAGACACAGACATATAAACAAATATTCTAGAAGATATTCATTCTACCCACACATTGTATATAAGTCTACTAATTTAATAAAGTTTACTTGCAGTTAGCTATGTGTCAAGCACAACTTTGGTAAGATCCAGAAATTTTAAAAAAAGCTTTAGCCCATCAGAAATTTAACATATACTTGTTAATGACTCATAATTCATACACAGATGCATAGACAGACACATACAAGTCAAACGAGCAAAGAGCACTCATCTAAGAGAATAATTTAACCAGTAAGGTAGGATGCCAACTAGTTTTAAAATCAACTCGACCTCTTTTCAGCTTTCCAAGTGCAAAGTATGAGTTTTTGAATAACCCCTAATTAATATAAACAAACTTAAACATACAAACAAGAGTGCTATTTTGGAAAATTAAGGAATTAAGTTCAGCAAATATTTATTAATCTATTATGTGCTAGGAGCACAAAAGTAGATACTCATTTTTATAACAATAATATTTATTACTATAGTCATGTTACTATAAACATGTGTTATCGCATGTAATCCTGTTAGAAACCTTTCAGAACTGTACTCTTATATGCCCAGTTTATAGATGAGGAAATAAAGGCACAGAGAGGTTAAATTATGTGTCCAAAAGAACAGAATTAGAAACTGGTATACAGTCAGGTTTCAGAATATCAGACAGAGAGCTTAGAACTACTGGTCCCTGAATAAATTACTAAATCCTAACAAAACATTCTCTATAAACTGCTTTACTTCTACAGTTTCCTTACCGAGAATTCTGTCTTGTCTCTTTTCTCTTTTGGTGTACAGGTGAATATTCCCTTCTTTTGCAACCCATCAAAGACACCCTCTGACTCCTTTATTTCATCTTACTGATAACTGTCATAGTACTTATGCATATAAATAATTAATAACATACTATCGATTTGAGGGATATGAGAAGGTGGAAATCATGTTTGGTTGGTTGGTTATTTCTAATCTCTCCACCCTCTCCATAGAAAACTTGTACAATGGATTTCCTCTCCTAAGTGTTCAATAAATCTTTGCTGAATCAACTCTTAGTGATTTTACTAGCACAGGTTTGCCATATATTTGATTATATAATGATTATATTTATGGTGGAAAGTTTGTAAATGTGCACAACACAACACCACTCATTTTTTTATTCCCTTCCCTCACTCTACTCCCTCCAACTCTTCTTCTCCTCCCCCTTTGAAAAAATTCTACGATTTTATCTGCATTTTTTTCTAAAGTCTCCTTTTCCTTTCTTATCTCCTCCCTCCCTCCACCTCTTATTCCCCTTCCCATTTGAAAAATATCTCCCTCCTCCCATATCTATCTTTTATTTTGTTCCTTATTTATACTCTAAGTGTATCCTGTAAGAGAAACAGTGTGATATTTAAACTGTATGTCTGATTTATTTCAATTAACATTACAGTTTCAAGGTGCATCCATTTACCTAAAATACTTCAAGTTTATCCTCCTTTATGACAGGTTAGTACTCCATTGTGTATAAATGCCATGTTTTCTTTATCCATCAGTTGATGAGTATATAGGCTAAAATATCTAAAAATATCTTAGAAAAATCTAAATATCTTAGAATATATCTCAATATAGAACAAATATCTAAATATCTTAGAAAGATCTAGATATTATAAATGGTGCTTCTATAAAATGGGTATGTTGTATCACTGTATCTGATGACTTTAAGTCTTTGGGGAAGATACTTAGAAGGGAAATCCGTGGGTCAAATAAAATTTCACTTTAGGAGTTTTTGGAGAAATCTCCATACTGATATCCATAGTGGCTGTACCACTTTATAGTCCCACCAAAAATAGAGAAGGGTTCCTTTTACTATGCAGCCTCACTAACACTTGTTATTCTTTGGTTTCTTAAAGTAACTCTTCTCTTTGGAGTGAGATGAAATCTCAGTGTTGTTGTAATTTTCATTTCTTGAATGGCCAGTAATGATGAACCTTTTTTCATGTAATTACTGGTCATTTGTGCTTCTCCATCTGAAAAGTGGCTATTCATTTCAGATGCCCTTCTTTTGGGCTGGGTCTTTAAATATGGGATTCCTAATTTTTTGAATTATCATTTGTAGATATTAGATATATATTCTAGAGTTTTTAATTCTTTACATATTCTGTCTGAAGATTAGCTGTCAAAAATTTTTTCCCATTGTATAAACTCTTTTCATTTCTAGGTTTCCTTGACTACACAATATAAACTCTTCTGTTTCCAAATGAATTTTGGGATTATTTTCTCTAGTTCTGTGAGGAATGCCATTGGTATTTTTATTGGTATTGCACTAAATCTGTATAACAGTTTTGGAAGTATGGCTATTTTCACTATATTAGTTCTGCCTATCCAGGAACAGGGGATATGTTTATATTTTCTGATATCTTCTTTGATCACTTTTTTAAATTTAGAGTACTATATTTTCATTATTGAAGTCTTTAACTTCCTCAAATGGGTCAAGTTCCTAAGTATTTCATTTTTCTTGATGCTACTGTGAAAAGTATTGTTTCTCTAATTTCTCTCTCAGTGAGTTTGCTATTGGTATAAAGGAATGCTATTGATTTTTGAGTGCCGACTTTGTACCTTGCTACACTGCTGAAGTTGGTTTTTAAATCTAGGAGTCTTTGAGTCAACTTTTGGGGTCTTCTATGCACAGCAGTGATGGCAAGCCTCTTAGAGACAAGTACCCAAACTACCCAAAACCCACTGATTTATTACAAACCACCAACACTGCAGTAGTGAGCATTTTAGTTTAGAAAAACAGCTCATATATTAATGTCTTTGGCTTAAAAGAAAAGCAAATAGCACATATGCCATAGATTCACCACCAATGATATATATTGTACCATCAGCAAATAATGATAATTTGACATTTTGCTATCCTATCTATATTTTTTTTCTAATCACTCTGGCTAACACAGAATCAACCCCCCCAAAAAAATTATATACAATTCAAGAAAAGAAAAATATGTAAATATTTTAATACAAAATTTATTGAAATGTCATGAGAGTACAAGTTACTTTCGGCTTCTGTAATTACAAGAGGTACTCAAAGTGGTAGCCAGTAGCCTCTAGACATTTCTTAGTACAGCAAACTTCTGCTAGGGTTACCCTGTTTATTGGGATTGTTGCACATACACATTCAGTTTGTTCCCTAAGGACTAGCAGGATAGTGGGTTTTCTGTGATGCACAACATCCTCTGGGGTCCTCTATATGAAGGTAACACCATCTGTTGGAAAAACATCAGACTGTTTTTTCTTTCCCTGAAGTATGTATATTTTTTTCTTTTAGCAGACTCTATACTGAACTAGAGTGGTCACAGTGGGTATCCTTGTCTTGTTCCAGATTTTGAGGAAAAACTTTCAGCTTCTCTTCCTTTAATATGGCACTGGTTTGTCATAGGTGGATTTTATTAGATTAAAATAAAGACTTCCTATGCCTATTTTCTTAAGGGTTTTTTATCATAAATGGATATTGGTTCTTGTAAAATGCTTTTTCTGCATCTATTGAGATGACCATGAATTTTTTTTTTTTTTACCTTGGTTCTGTTACTGTGGTATATCATGTTTATTGATTTGCATATGTGACCATCCCTGCATCCCTAAAATGAATCTTACTTGGTCACTGTGTACAATCTTTTCAATGATTTTCTGTATTGTTTACCACAGGGCTGGAGATTTAGCTCAGTAGTTCCGGCATCTGCCTACATTGTTTACCACAATTTTCTTATCTGTGCTCATTAAAGAAACTGACCTATGGCCGGGGAGTTAGCTCAGTGGTTCCAACACCTGTCTTGCAAGCGCAAGGACCCGGGTTCGATCCCCGGTAACCACATACGATACTGGGCATGGAGACACCCAGCAGCAATCAGTACCACATACCACAGTGCAGGTGTGGTGGCTCACATCTGTAATCCCAGCACTCGGGAGGCAGAGGCAGGAGGATTGCTGTAAGTTGGAGGCTGAGCTCAGGGCCAGCCTGAACTACAAAGCAAGACCCTGTCTCAAAAAAAAAAGAAAAAGAAAAAGAAATTGACCTATACTTCTCTTTTTTGGTTTGAGCCCTTTTGTAGTTTTAGAATCTACGTAAATGCTTGCTTCCAGGAATGACTCTGGCAATATTGCTTCTCTTTAAATTTCATTAAACAGTTTGTGGAGCGCTGACATTAAATCTTCACCAAAATTCTTGTAGAATTCAGTAGTGGATACGTCAGGACTTGGGGGTTTCTTGGTAGTTTTTTTAAATTACTTCTTCAATTTCATTGATTGATATTGAATTATTCAAGATATTTATATCTTCTTGGTTCAGCTGTGGCAGTTCCTATATATCTAAGAATCTATACATGTCTTCTTAATTTTTTACTTATTAGAGTATGAATTTTCAAAGTAGTTAACAATGATCTTCTGTGTTTTGGCAGAATTTGTTTTGATTTGATCCCTTTCATTTCTAATTGTGTGTATTTGGGTTTTTAGTTTTCTTATTTTTGTAAGCTTAGCTAAAGGTTTGTATTTTTGTTTAATATTTCAAAGACCAGCTCATTGATACTTCATTTTGGGTGTTTTTTTGTTTTTTTTTTTGTTTTTTTTTTTTAGCCTCAGTTTTACTCTGCTCTGACTTTTATAATTTCCTTCCTCATTAACTTTGGGTTTGGATTATTCTTGTTTTTCTAGAACCTCGGGTTCATCATTACCTTATTTGTGCTCACTCTAAACTGATGTGAGAATTCACCACTACACACTCTGCTTTAATTAGACCTCATAAGTTCCAGTATGTTTCTCTGCATTGTCACTCAGTCACAAGATCTAATTTCTTCTTTAATTTCATCTGTGACCCATTGGTCATTAATTTCCATGTGTTTGAATAGTTCCTATGATGTCTTTCTTCTATGATTTCTAGTTTCATTGTACTATGACTTGATAATATGCATGGGGTAATTTCAGTTCTTTTGCATTTACTTAAAGAACTGATTTATGAGCCAGTATGTGATCTACTTTGGGGAAAATCCAATATGTTTCAGAGAAGAATATGTGTTCTGTTGTTAGGTGGAACATTCTGGAACTATTTATTAAATCCATTTGTTTAAACATTTAGTTCACCTGTGAAATTTCTTTCTTTGTTAATTTTTTGTCTAGTTGATATGTCCACTTCTGATGGTGGGAAACTGAGATTCCTTGTTACAACTGTATTGATGCTTATCTTATTATTTGTGACCATAGCATTTCTTTTATGAAATTGGATGAGCTGGCACTTTGTATGCATGTTTATCACTTTTATTTGTACCTGTTGAATATACCACTATCAAATATGTAGTGACCTTTGTCTCTTCTGATTAGGCTTGGATTAAAATTCATTTTGTCTAAAAATAGGTATTACTTCTGCTTTTTTCCTGAATTCCCATTGCATAGGATAGTGATTTTCATCCACTGACTTTCACTGTATGAATTTCTTTGTAGGTCAAATATACAGCATATTGA
>PVIR01003593.1:0-86916 GCA_004026965.1 Petromus typicus
TGACCTCATCAATGTGGCTGGCACATGTGTGTTAGGAGCAGATAGGAAGTATATATGGTAGAGTGACATTTATACAGTTTTATGTAATGCACACTTAAAAACGTAAATGAAAACACTCAGGAGGCTGAGGCAGGAGGATGGCTTCAAGTTCAAGGCCAGCCTGAGCTACACAGCCAGAACCTGTACCTCCCAAACCTCCAAAAAGTAAATGAAATTGGTTTTCCTTGAGAATGATTTTATTAGTTTAAGCATAAACTGTATCAGCTATTTGTGGAAGATGACCAAACACCTAAATAATAATTAGAAGTATTATTTATTTAATTAGAAGTAATTAATTTTCTCATCAAAAGCACTATTTTTCTCATATTTTCAAGGAGGCAATGAAATGTGTTTATGCCTGAGGCCTCCTGAGACCCACAGGCCATGCAGTTCTGGTTCCGGAGGCTGGAAAGCTCCGCAGTGACCACCAGGAAAGACCTTCCTGCTCAGGACACAGGCAGTGGGTTTCCCGGGCAGTGCGAAAGACAGACCTGGGGACCTCCTGGGACACCCCCTGGGATTATTGCACTGTCTTCATTCCAGAAAAGAGGAGGCCCCCCGCGCCCTGCAGTCCTCAGCCGGCTGCCGCAGGGGCCTGAAGGAGACTGTACGCTGCAGCGGCTGAGGAGAGGTGCACACCACTTCCGACCAGAGACCCATCTTCCGGCCAGGGATGTCAGCAAACGCCTGGGCCTCACAGCAAGACCGTCATCCTCCTGTCTCAGCGTCCCAACTACTGGGACTACATGTGTGTGCAACCAGCCTGGACGGAAGTTGTCCTTGACCCTTAGCTTTTAGTTGGTGTTTTCTGAGGCTGTCCTGGCACTACTGAGGCCCCTGCAGTCAGGGAGGCAGCTCAGGCCGTGTGGGCCCACATGAGGTCGGGCAGCGAGGGCTGCGGTGGCTCCTGGGGCCTTGGGCAGTGGAGCTGAGAAGGAAGCCTTCGCGGCTGGGCTGTCTTCGTCTGTCACCTTCCCTTTTTTAGTGTCATATCACCTGTGACACAGACTTCCCGGATGTCAGGAGGCCAAGACCAGAAAGCCTGAGATTTATGGTGAAGAAATCAGCTCTAGCCAAACATGGCTGTAGCTGCTGAGGGAGGCCCGGGCACTGCCCCGGGTAGGCCCCATGTTCCTGTTGTCTGCTCTCCGGGTGACCTGCCTCCCACTCCGCCACCCAGGACGGCTTCTGAGCGGCACCTCCTCCCTCTTCCTGCGCAGGTTCATAGATGAGTGTTTTAGGAGCTCAACTTGAAATTCTGCCATCATCATGCGGGTCCCTGGGGAAGGTCCTGCCAGCTCCCCGCCAGGCCTTCTTGAGCTGTCACCAGGCCCCCTCTTTCCTGCCATCTTGACAGGGGCCCTCCACCCAGGGTACCATTTTGGCCCCAAGTGGCTGCCAGGAACCTCGAAAGGGCCTCGGGCCTGACTCCAGGCACGGAGGGGTCACACAGCAGAGGAAGGGTTTCTAGGGGCACGTGGGCCCCTGGGCCTGTCCACGCCCATGGCAGCTGCAGCTGCCCCTGGGCATCTGCCATGAAACTGTACACACAGCATCGCTAACACTGACTGGGATGAGAAGACCTGGGGGGGCACCTGCGGACGGCTTCCCGGTGGGCTGGGGGCAAAGGCGGCCCCTCGAGAATCTCATCAGTGCTCACCCCAGGAGCCTGAGCACCTGTCCCCGGGAAAGCATCAGCCCCTTGTTGAGACAGGACCCGGCTGGCGCCTGGGTTGGCATCACGCTCCCAGGCTGTTAGTGTTCTGCCAGGACCACAGGCTTTGGGCGGCCAGGGCTCCCGGAGCAGAACCTTCCGCCCGCTTGTTGAGGCCCATCGGTGGCGGCGGAGACGCGCGGCGTCCGACCCCACCCGGCTCTGACCCCCGCACACCAGCAGGCCAAGCTCCTGCCTCCTCGCCGCACGCGCATCTCCCCCCTTGTCTGATGCAGGAACAGCCGCCGGCCAGGCCTGACAATCCTGAGCAGGACAACGTCGGGCACACAGCCCCGGCCAGCACCGGAAGGACTCAGAGCAGCGGCCTGAGGAAGCGCGGACGCAGGGCCACATCCTGAGTCCTGGTCCGAAGTGCACCTCAAGAATGTTTCCAGCAAGTCTGAGGTGACGCTTGGGCTGCTGGTCTGGGGCCTCGGACTCAGGTCAGTCTCCCCAACACCCCAACCCTCAAGGGCTCCCAGCTCCCACGGAGCCCAGGACCAGGCGGCACCCAGCAAAAGACAACACCAAGACACCAGGATCATGTTAGCTGGATATATTTTTTTTTTCTGAAATTTTTTCCTTTTTTTTTTCTTTTTTGTCACAGAACACTGTTTGCAGTAGAGGAAACTGGCATTGCAGTCTGGTGGTAAAACGGCTTGTTCACATAAACCAGTACACGTTCATCCTTTAGCACAAAAACCCTAATGGCGCGTACCCTATTAGAATTCCGGACATCTCCAATATTTTCTCTCTCTGTTTTTGTCTTTTTTTTTTTTTTTTTTTTTTTTAATAAACATTTTCAAGGTTTGTCCAAAAGAAGGCCATAAAGGCTCTCGGCTAGCGGAAGACAATTCAGAACAGCTGTCGAACACTTGGACTGTCACCTTCTCCAGGCTGGCAGTTGATATTTTTTTTCCAACTCATTTTTATTAAAAAAATAAAAAAATGCTCCAACTATCAGTTTTACAAAATCTCTAAGGGAAACACAAGAGCAAGGTGCTGAGGTAAAAAACACCTGAGGTAGCTTTTTTCTGTGTGTGTTTTTTGTTTTTAAAAAAAATCTGTAAATTTTAATGCCCTGGGCCAACAACCTTATGTAAATTATTTTCCACTTTTTTTTTTTTTCTTAAAGAAATCATTTCACTGAATGTTGATGGCTTATACACCAAAATGTAAAACAACAAAGATACATTCTTTCTTTATGGAATTTTTCTTGGTTGGGCTGGCTGGTGGCTTGGATGGGTTCCTGTTGGCCTCTTCCAAAACGCTAGGACAAGTACGTACCACAGACTCCTGTTCTCTTGAGTAACCAAGTGTAAGTTGAGGCTGGTCTGTGTGTTTCTCGTATGTTCCTTCTGTGTGATATGATACTCAGAGTACTGCTTTGCCTGGGGGGTTGGGGGGACGGGGGCGGGGAGGCGGGGGTTCCGAAGAGCGGGGGAGGAGCGGGGGCGAAACAGAGAGAGACAGAGAACTATATAGCAGTATGCAAAAAACCAGTTTAAAACCTGTGAAGCCACAAGAAATGGGTGTGAGCTAGACAGGCGTGGAGGGTGGGGCCCTCCCGAGACGGTATCCCTTCTGCTGACCGACACAGGTGTCCCAGAACTGCTTCGAGTGCCCTTTGACGGAATTCCCTCGGGGTGAATTTCGGGGGTGGCCTCAAGTTCCTTTCTACACCGTTAGGCCTCCCCAAGAAAGACTTTTATTCTTTACAGTCTAGAAAAGCCTGCTTTCTGTTCAGAAAGAAAACAAAATTAATAATTGAGTAAAAATTGGAGTTAGTTGAGTTATTTGATATATTATTTCTAAAATATATTAATGCTGCAGGCACCCTGTGAACCCACAGGCCACATATCTTACCCTCTCTCCCCTTCTAATATGTACACACATGTACAGTTTTCCACAAAAAAGAAAAGGGGTGAATTTTGCTTTGCTTAGAACACATTCACCTATGTTAGTTCAACTGAAAGGGATAGCGTCGGAGTGGGACCGAGTGCGTGGTGTGACGGCTGCGAAGCCTGCGAGGCCGGCGGCGGACGCGCGGGGACCCCAGCCCCTCCTCTGCCCTGCGATCCGGCGCGGCCGGCCGGCGCCTCCAGACTCCTGCCCCTCAGGGTGTCTTTGGTTTGCTCCCGAGCTGCTGGCTGAGTTTGGTCAAGACGTCGGTGTTGGGAGGGCTACATTCATCCGCTTGCTGGTGCCAGGCGGCCTCACTTGCTGCGCGGCGAGGCCGCTCCCTGAGGGTACCTCTGCTCCTGCTGCTTCACCTGCTGCACGATCTCCCTGATCTTGCGCTGCGCAGTCTGCAGGGCGGGACAGGACAGGATGGGAGCCGTGTCACCCCACCGCACCCCCATCCCGGTAAGTGGCCAAGGTCTCGTCCTCCCCACTCCGCCACTGGGGGACAGAGTCTGGGTGCAGCCCAGGGAGTGGTGACAGGCCTCAAGGGGTCACACAGCTCTGGGTCCCATGGCGGCTCCTCCCGGACAGGACAGGACCCTGACCCACCAACAGGGAGATACAAATGGAGGCCAGAGCCTCCTCTTGGAGGAGCAGAGAGGGACAAGGCCTGTGACCCACTGCAGGCTCCAAACACCCGCAGCACAGGCCCAGGAGCAGCGGGTGGAGGCCACGCCTGCTGCACACTGGCCACCGGAGGGGGACAGGCTGTGGGGGGCCTGGGGTGGTGATGGAGAGGAAGCAAAGCGGGGTCCCTCTTGATGCACACCGACACGCAGCCACCAGGCCCGAGCAGGATGGCAGGGGATGGGAGACCTTGGGCTGGTGTCAGGGGCTCCCTCCTGCTGTCACACTCCTGGGCTTTCCCAGCTCATCGGGCGGACAGCAGGCGTGAGAAGGGAAGCGACGGCACCCCTGCACGGCAGCGGGGAGGCAGACAGCTGGGAGAAGTGGGAAAGGCCAGTAGGAGCAGAGCAGCCCATGGCACAGCTACCTGACTGGCAAAGAAATGCCCGATGATCCTGACGATCACTTCCTCGTTCTCATCAGGTGTTTGGTCACGGGGCACGATGACTTCCGCGCTGGTCAGGTTCTGCAGCTCGTTCACCTGTGAGGGCGAAGGTGAGAATGAAGAGGTGGTGAGGACGCTCTGCCCTGGCCACGTGGGTCAGGCCTGGTGCAGGGAGAGGGCGCTGGCACAATCTGTAATCTCCCACCCTGCTCCCCCGTCCAGGCGACCAGGCCCCGACACTCTAAGGCCCAGTGTTCAGGTAATGCTCACTCCGGCCTGGCCCTGGCTCCTGTGCCACCAGGGCTCAGAGGCCCGGAGAGCCTGGCTTGTCTGCCAGGGTAAGAGGAGCCCATGGGCGGAGGGCATAGGCCCAGGGCTGGGTGTTCTAGCAGGAGATGCAGTCCAGCAGCCACTTACGGTTTTGCCACCTTTGCCAATCACCCGGCCGGCGGTGGAGGAGGGCACTCTGATGTGGGCTTCCAGCTTTACCTCCTCCTTGGGGTTGAAGAAGTTCTCTTCTTTCAGTTTTCCGAAGATCCGTCCCTGGGCCTAGAAAACACCACGTGATGGGGACCAGAGCCCTGCGTGCCCAGCACTACCAGGCAGACAGCAGCAGCCTGGCTCGGCTCACGAGTGCCCGCCACTCAGGCCAGGCGTGCCAGGACCTCTGGGCTCCTCCATCACAGCCGCGCAGGCCCCACAGGTCCCACGCACGTGTCTGCCACGCAGGCGCACCGCGTCTCACCCCGGGCCAGTGTGCTGAGAGGTTGCTCTTCTAACCTAAACCATTCCCTCCGTTAGGGCTGACACACTGCCTCGTGGATGGACCCTTCACCGTTCAGGAGTCCAGCGGTGGCTTGGCAGTCCTGGGGACTGGCCATGGCTGCCTTCCACTGGGCTACATCCCGGGTCCCTGTGAGACAAGGCCTCGCCGTTCCTCAGTGAAGCTCACGTTTGCCATCCTCCTGCCTCAGCCTCCGAGACGCCGAAGTCACGGGCCTGTACCACTACGCCCAGGGAAGGCTTGTTTCTCAGTGGTTCCTTCTGTATTCACTTTTTACTTTCAGTTTCATCTTTAAAATTTTTAATTTAGAGGGGTAATGTTATCAATTAATACACATTTCCGAGGTATAAAGGCAACAGGTGAAACAGCCATGCATCTCTCGGCAGAACTTCTGAAGCCCTGCTTCCCTGCGTGCCATGCTAGTGCCCGCAGCTCGGAGGTGAGGGGAGTCGCCCTGCCCCCAAGGTGCCCCCTGACTGACCTTGAACTGGGCTTCTGGCGGCCCGGTGATGATGACCATCCGCTCGCTGACATCTGGGCCTTCAGCTGGGGCGATCTGCGGGGCACAGGGCAAGACCACGCTGGCACCACGCCCCTTGTGCTTATCCAAGTTGGCACCATGCATGCATATCGTCTCTGGGCACTCGGGCATCATGCCTCTGCCAAGTCTGCACCAGGCCTTAGAAGTCCCGACTGACTAACACTCAGGATTCGCTGTGGGTCCTCAGCCACCCGGGGAGAGAAGTGGCCCAGTGGTCACCACCGTCCCTGCCTCGAGCACTCACAGTGGGACTGGCCTCCCTTCAAACCCCGTCCCTGGAAGGAACAGAAGTCAGGAGCTGTCTGAGGAGGGCTGGGGGCTCTGCCAACCCCCGGGGCCCAAGAGGAAGAAGGTAGGTCTGGAGGGGCATGAGCCGGCCGCAGGGCAGGGAGGTGCAGCTCCTCTGAGCCAAGGAGCCCAGCGGCCCTGAGCAGGGGGAGGACGCCGGGTTTCCTGCTTCCAGCCTCTTCTGCCCTCCGGGGAGGCGGGCAAGACAGCGGACAGCTCCTACACCTCCTTTTCCTGACGAGACTCTTGCCACACACAGTCCCAGCAAGCATTTTTCCTTAGAGGTTGTTTTGCTGCATTTTAAAAATGCAATCTCTAGGGCCAGGGATTTAGCTCAGTGGTTCTGGCACCTGCCTTGCAAGAGCAAGGTCCCAGGTTCGATCCCTGGTAACTACGTACAACAAAGCTGGGTATGGTGAGTCAGGCAACCAGCAATCACCAATTACGCACCACACTGGGCGTAGTGGCTCACGCCTGTAATTCCAGCACTCAGGAGGCAGAGGCAGGAGGACTGCTGTGAGTTCCAGGCCTTCCTGGGCTACACAGTGAGCTCGGAGCCAGCCTGAACTACAAGACCCTGTCTCCAAAAAAAAAAAAAATCCAATTTCTGCCTTATTCCAGAAAGATTAAATTAAAAAAACACAACCAAGTGTGATGGCTCACACCTATCGTCTCAGCACTTGGGAGGCTAAGGCAGCAGAATTGCTGCAAGTTCGCTGTCAGCCTGGGTGCTATAGTGAGTTCAAGGACAGCCTGGACTACACAGCTTCTCAAAACAAAAGAATCAAGCTAAGTGTAGTGGTGCACACCTATAGGTAATTAGGAGGCTGAGGCCAGCCTGGCAATATAGCAAGAAATACAAAATACAGATTCAGACAAGTGCAAAAGCTGAAACCCAATTAACAAACTGAAGAAAGATTAAGCAAAAGGGCTGGGGATTTAGCTCAGTGGTGCCTTGCCTGCCTCAGAAGTGTAAGCGCTTAAGTTCAATCCTTCAGGGAGGTAAAGATGAGCCAGGAAGGAGGTTAGTCCAAAAATGCACTTCCCAAGGTGGCTCGGTGGAGCCACAGATTCACTTTCAAGGTGCCGTTTGTCTCTGCAGTACAGGGACTGAGCCCAGGACCTCTGCACTGAGCTACTTCCAGGCTATTTTGGGACATGCTGAGGGGACCGGGGGCCACCACTGCCTTCCTAAGGGCTGCTCGGCAGGACTCTGCAGGGAGGCCGCCACGGGGAGGAACCCTGGCCCTGTGTTTCTGGAAATCGGAGAACCGGGCAAACCCGGGCCCCCCCTCCCTCCACTCCAGGGCCTCAGACAAGTGAAGGGCGCGGCCAAAAAACCGGGCAGCAGCCCGTGGAGAGACAGGCTGCTCACAGCCTTGGCACTGGCGCTGTATATCCAGAACCAGCGCTGCCCTCACACATCCTGACCTGCCCTCGTGCCCTGGGGCTCTGTGTCCGCTTCTCCGGCCATCAAAGGGGCCGCTGCTGGGGCGGCCGCCGCTGGGATCCCCACAGCTGAATCTGCCCCAGCCTGGCTCCCGCTGGCACCTCAGACAGCTTCTCCTCCCCCCACGGAGGACAGACAGAGCAGCACCCACCTGTCAGCACCCTGGCCAGAGCACCCAGGTACAAGGCCTGTCCGCCCCCAACCGCCTCCCACACTCGGCTCCGGCCTGGCCTGGAATGGGCGGAGTGAGTGAGGCCAGAGGGAAAGGCTCCCCAGACCATCCTCCGCGCCTCCCCGCAGCCCTTACTCCACACGGCTCAGAACGTTTTCTGTTTTTCTTTCCCGGTACACATGCTGTGAAAGAAATTCCAGCCCTTCTCACACAGAGCAGAAGCATTCTTTCTCTCCAAGTCATGAGACTTGTTCGGAATTCCGGTTTGCCTCATGGTAGCAAATTACTTTCCCTAACAACGGAAACTCTGTTTCCGAAGCGTTTCCTGGGCCCGGATGTGCTGAGCATGCCGCCCTGGGCCATCTCAGCCATCCCACATACCCTGCGACTTCTCCCTGGGCCACCAGCTTGTTTATCTACGATGTTACCATTACTCTGAGCTTTGTCTCCAAATGATTTCCTCATGGTGCAGCGGCCACTGAGGCGCAGATCAGCCAAAAGGCCGGGGCCCACCCCCCCCAGCGGTCCCCACAGTCTCTGCAGGTTTTGAGAAGAAATGGGACAAACAGCTGCACGAAGGTTTTTCTACTTCAGCTGTTAGCTGAACAGAAAAGGAAGAGGTACAGGAAAATGGGGAGGGCCTGGAGCAGGGCCTGGGACAGGCAGGAGGCAGGGCCTCCGCCCGGGGCCCACAGGGCGGCCTTACCTTGATGGAGGCCCCGGCAAACCGTGCCAGCTGTTTGATGTGCGCCCCCTTCTTCCCGATGATGGCGCCCACGGCCTGGGTCGGGATGAAGAGGCTCACAATCTCCTGCTCTGGGTACTGGAAAGGCAAGCGGGGCAGGCGGCAGGGTCACGCGGGGCGCAGCTGTGCATCACTGAGGAAGCTGATAAGCACTGTCCTCTGTCCTTGTTCACAGGACCAAACACACTGGGCACAGGGTCTCAGGACAGGGTTATCGGGAGCCCAGCAGCCAGCCCTGCCACCACGGGAGAGCTGACAACCTCCTGGGGACCGCGCTGGGGAAGGGCGGCCTGCAGGCAGCTCAGGGGCCTGGGAGAGATACGCTGCGCTGGGCTCTGGTCAGGCCACCAGCACCATGGGGAAGCGAGGGGCACTCACCGGGTGATGGTGCGGGAACGGGCCGAACTGGTGGTGCGGGTAGAGGCTGGAGAAGTATCCGGAGTGGGCCTGCAGCAGAACCGGGGGGGCCTGTGAGCATCTCCTCACCTGTCCCTCCGATCTCTGCTCCCTTCCCCACCTGAGACCCCTGAGAACTTGGCGACACGTCACCAATCAGTCAGCTCTGCGCCGAGTCACCACCTTTCTAAGCCGAGTCACCACCTTTCTAAGCCGAGTCATGCTTTAGGCTTCCTGGGCACTGGCAGCGGAGTGACCACACGCACGCACGCACGCAATTCTGACCTGCGGGGGCAGAGGCGGCCCAGGGAGCTATGAGTCACGGACCACAGGGAACACAGAGTCCGGGACACAGCGGCGGTTACTCAGAGCCAGCTGGGCCCCTGGGGAGACAGCACTCAGCTCTGTCACGGCCAGGAGGTCTGGACAGACCGGGAGACTGAGACTGATAAAGAGGCAGAGAAGCAATGAATACACTGCATGTGCACACGGACCAGGGGAGCGGACACAGGAAGGAGGGCAGATGCGGACCAGGGAAACAGCTCCTGGGGAAAAGTCACGCCCTGGGAGCAGCGGCGATTCACCCGCACAGCCTCCGTGTACCACACTCGCTGACATCTGCATAGGTTCATTCAATCCTCCTAACTGTACGTGCCGCAGGAATGTCTGGTTTTATGTTCTCACGGGCACGGCCCTGGCCTGAAGCCCCATTCTAGCTAAATGCTTCACGCGAGGCCAAGCGACACTGACGCTTCCGTCAGAGGAGGCGGCATCAGCTCCCAGGAAGCGGGTCCGACAGTGTCGGACAGACCACACTTGCCTGCAGGGACCCTGCTTTCCACGGGGAGCCCTGACTTGTACGTTCTCTGAACCTTCCGAGGGCTCAGCTCGCGGTCATGACGATCCCCTTGCTTAGCTTTTGGTGTGTGGTGAGGGAAGACAGAGACGCAAGAACGGAGGGGTGGGGCCAGGGCGCCAGGCCTCCTTGCTACAATCTGGGAAAAGGTTGCAGTGACGCCTCAAGCCCACAAGAGGGTGCTGCAAGACCGGCGGGTTCAGGACGCCCCAAGTTTGCAGGTGAAGGTTTCTCTTGGCCCTGCCTCTTTCTGAAGGCTCCCTGGGAAGAGCACGGGGTCCAGCCTTTATACAGGCCCCGCCCGGGTCATGGAGAGCAGAACGAAAGTTCCTGCAGCTTTTCTGCTCAACGCGCTGGGAAGGACGCTTCTGCTCTCTGCTCTTCCCTGAAACACGACTGCTCTGCTCCCAAAGCAGGAATGCTCACTCGCAGCTGTGCCGCGTCCTTCCCTTCTACAGCTCGGTGAAAGCGCGAACAGACGAGCCCAGCGTGGCTCCTCCTGTGCCCAAATCCTAACAACACGACCGCATTTGGCCTCCATGGGTAAGGAATTTAGTGCAATAGGATAGGAGGGACAAACGGCCTTTTCTCCAAGAGTCACAGCTGCAAGACTTCTAAGGAAGGGACCCGGATTCAGCATCAGCCTGCTGCTAGCACAGCCTCGTCCTCAGCCTTGGCGGACACAGTCGGCCCTGGAGTCCAAGATCCGGGTCTGAATCCCAGCCCTGCAGGTCGGGGACTCGGTGAGCCGCTTTGAGGCCAGGGCAGCGAGGGCCAGAGGAGGAGCCAGAGCCTATGAGAGGCCCGGGGAACACCCCGAGCCAGGACCGGGCCCCTGACATGCTTCTTTCAAGACCGGAAATAGGAACCTGCCAAACACTGGAAGAACACAGGCTGCGGCCACCTGACGCAGGGGAGGCGTGCAGCGCTTTAGGACAGCGATGGCAAAGGCAGCAGGTACGCCCACCCTCCTGCCCACACGCAGCTGACTAGTATGGCCGCCCACCCTCTTTCCAGCTCTGCAGCCAAGGCCCCTGCCCCTCCTCAGTCTGACTGCGAAGAGCAGGCAGAGAAGGGCACCTCCAACACACCTGTGGGCATACAAAGGCGGCAGCACTGGCTAGGCCGTCTTCCTGGGAGAGCTGCGGCTCCTGGGCTGAGAGAGCAAGGACCAGGCCTAGCAATTCTACTCGGGCAGACGAACCCCAGGCGCTCGGGAAGGGACAGGCCCTGCCCAGAGAGTCGTCCAGGGGACATGGTTTCGGAGGCACGCTGTTCTACCCCTCATGTCCACATGTCTCTGTCCTGGTGGCCACAGATCAATCTCAGTGTGCTCCCTTAGGACAACCACGAGAGCTGGTGGGAGCTAGAAGCTGGTAAGCTCATCACCACAAATCAAGACTTGAACCCAGCTCCTCCCTGTGCCGGACGCTGCAGCCCAGGAGCTTAACTGCACCGCCCCACACTGCAAACACGGGACCCTCAACTCATGGATGTGGGGGGCTTCGAGCAGGCTACGACAAAGGCCCCGAGACTTCATCCCTGTGCTGTCCGTAGGGTTTGCTCAAGTAAAGAAAAAGCAAAAAGCTCATGGACATGTACATAAAGCAGCAGCACATCAAGGGCGGGAGCGAGTCAGATCTAGACAAGCCAGCGACCCCTATGGATCAACTCAGGAAAGAGGCAGCGGTCTCGGAAATTCTGCTTCCTTTCCTAGTGAGACTCAAGCAGTCCATGCTGATGTAAGAGTGAACGGGCTGCGATGGGAAGAGACCCCCGGAGAGCCGTCGGGAGGACTCGCTAAGGAGAACCCCAGAGGGCACAGACCTCGCAGAGGAAGCTGCTGAGAATCCTGAACCCTACGAAGCACAAAGACGGACGGGGAGTCGGGGGGAGACAGGGTAGATTCGGTATCCAGAGCGGGGACTG
This sequence comes from Petromus typicus, assembly GCA_004026965.1. Lineage (NCBI taxonomy): Eukaryota > Metazoa > Chordata > Mammalia > Rodentia > Petromuridae > Petromus > Petromus typicus. The sequence goes on from PVIR01003593.1 coordinate 11,892, forward strand.
CAGCGCGGATAGGGAAGAAGCAATACAAGGAAAGGACTTTCCCAAGTTAAAGACCTTAAGCCTTTAAATCTAAGTGCTCACTCCCAGATTTCTAAACTCAAGAGTGAAGGCAAAATACTATAAAAAGACCAAACACTTACAGATGGGGAAAAATGTTTTCTCCGAAAGGACAATCAGGCCAGCAGCACATCTGTCTGGGAAGCCACGCTAGAAGTAGTTTTCAGAGGCCACTGTGTGTGTGTGTGGGGGGGGGGGTTACTTGCCTAGTAGGGCGCAGGCCCTGGGCTCAATACCCATCCCAGCCCCATGCTACTAGTTAGGCAAATGCTCTACCACTGAGTTCTGAAAGTTTCAAGGAAACTGTAAATCAGTAAACGAAGCGAAGCACTTAGGAGACACTGAGAGTCGACACTGGTCTCTCTCCACACAGTCGCTGGGCCTGCTGTTTTATGGGTGGGGTTGCTCAGACCCTCAAGGCACAGACAACACCTACATACTCTTTTTCTCCAACATAGAAAAGATCTGCTAGCTTCTCGATTTGCTCAAGAGGAAAAAAAATTAAAAAACAGAAAACAAATACAAAAACCAAGCTTGTGGTTAAAATCACTGAGACAGTGGAGCTCAGGGTAACCTCTGCGCAGCTGAGACACTACAGTCCAGAAATAAGATCGAGCAGGACGGCCAGATGTTGGTTTTCAAGTTGAGTAAGATGGAAAATTACTCAGTAAGGGGTTTCTGTGGTACTGGGGTATCCAAAAGTACATCTTCATCTCCAAGAGGATGTCAAGACAGCCATCCTATGAATTACAGATACAAACTCCCCAGAACTAACAACCAAAAATTAGTGTAAGGAAAGACAGGAGAATATATTTAGTCTTGGATGGGAGAAGGCTTCTTCCTTATCATGATGTCAACAGCCAAAAAAGAAAACCTGATTTGGTCACCTTAATTCTTAAAATTTCTGCATTCCATTAACATACAAATTGTGAATACTTAAATGAAGGTATCCTTTGATGCAGAAATTAACGTCTTGAGAGATGTGACTTTCAAACAATCACACAGGTATGCAAGAACTTATGTATAAAAAACACTCATTTTGACACTAGTTGTAATAGGAAACCCAAGATCAACTGAAAGATCTAGAACAATTAAGATAAATTTACATACTGGAATATTATGCAGCCACGAAAGAAATTTTAGGTCTAGCTATGAAAAGATAATCAGAATAAGTAAAAGAAACAAAACCCCAAACAAAAATATGCTTGGAATTCACAGTGTATAGTATTATTCCATGTGCATTTGTATCTTTGAATAATGGAACCACACAATACACAGCCCTGTGCTGAAAAAACACTTTTTCAAAACGTGTAAATATAACAGTGCTATACTGCCAGGGAGTGGCTACTGGGTAATATTTAAGTAAATAAAGGAAGCCTAAAGGGAAATTTTACTTCATGTAACTTCATCTGTTCCCCGTGATATATTATCCGGCACAAGATATCACAAGCAAAGCAAAGAGAAATGCGAAGCTGGTGGGAAGTATTTACACGTGACGAGCGTTAAGAGCGTCAGTGGGCAAGGAGTTTCAAGATGGCGTCCGGACAGACAATGGCAGCAGCAGGGGCAACGACGATGACGATGATGACGATGACGACGGAGCAGTTATCACACAGACCTCTCTCCTTCAGCTCCCAGAAGGTGACCTCGCACCTCAGAGAGCTTCAGCCAACCGCTCAAGGAAAAGCAGCACGCCAACAGTGCAGTCTGGCTCCGGAACCCACACTCTTTTGGTACAGATTAATGGACAAGACACAGTGAGAGAGAGGAAAAGTCCATCCTTGGGGGCTTGATCGAGCACATCTCTATCCTCTTTCTTTATTTTCCGCATGTATCACTTTTATAAACAGAACTAATTCAATCAATGTCTTCCTTTATATATATCCCAGAGTTCGGTGCTCAGCTGCCGTGTTACGCAGCCGTAAAGAGGAGCACACGACCTCTGGATGCCGAGGGCAAAGCGGCGGCTTTGTGCTGCACACAACCAAGAAGCGCCTGGTTCCTACGTGGTAGGAAGACAAAGTCGGGCGGCAGGCAAGTGCACAGCCTGCCTGGCCTCGGGCGTGATGTCCCCACACCTGAGCCACTGCCGGAGGGGCACCCGAGGACCCCGCCCACGTGGGGAGCACTTACATTAGCTCTAACACGTGCCCCCCAAGGTCAGAACTCTGCAGCTCTGAGATGAAACGGGAAACCTTACTGAAAACTTGTTTATGATCATAAAGGTTAGGAATTCCATATTTTGGTAAAAGTTTCTCTACTCTTTTAGTGAAAAAAATCAAATATAAAACAGTCTTCTGACTGCCAAAACCTATCTCTGAGCTTGTGCGGCATTCACCACCACACAAACCCTTCTCCTATTTGAAGTCAGGAACTAGCAGACTTTTTCTGCAAAAGGCCAAGTAATAAACAATGTAGCTATGCCCTGGGCACGAGAGACCTTCCATGGGCAGCTACTTACAGCGAAGGGGTGGTAGGGGGCGGCAGGGGGAGCCCCTCGGGGCCCTGCTGGTGGAGGCAGCACGGACAGGCCTGTTGAGAAGATGCCAAGGGCGCTGAGGTTCAATCCTGGTATTAGATTGGCCTGTTGCTGTGGACAGAAATGGAGAAAGTGGATCAGGGGAGGAGCCAGAGGCCAGGCCCCTCCCCGTCAGCAGCACCAGTACCTTCCCCTCAGCTGGGCCCCGCCCAGGATCTCTTCACCCCACAGACTCTGGATGCAGAGCCTTCCTGTAGCCTGGGTCACCTGCACAGCTGAACCCCGACACGAGGGCTCCCCAGGGACCCCCACCCTGCCGTCGCTCACACTAACTCTGCATTCCCACCCTGCTCCCTTCTCTCAGCGCACCAGGTCTCTGCTAAGAGCTTGCCTCCCACTCACCCAGCGGAGTCCTGGTCTCCTGGGTCTCCCTGAGCTCAGTGTTCCCCCCTTTTTCCCTGGAGGCCTTGGCCCAACAGCACTGTCTGGGTACCCTAAAAATTTCAGGCTGCGCTTCCCTAACACAGCACTCATCCCAAGGCGTCTGCAGCAGCTGCTTCCCCAGGCTGCCCCAGTTAGACAGTCTTTTCCTTGAGGACAGAGGCTGTTTTATACTTAGCTTTGAGATCTCAGTGCCTGGTACATAGTAAGCACTCAGTAAATATTTGTGAAAGGGCACAGTGAAAACAAACTGGACTAACGATGCTTCTCCTGACTCTAGCCAGGGAGAGAGGGACCCTTCACTAGGAGACCACAGAGGGAAACTGTGCTTCTCTTCGTGTGCTGCCAGCTCCGGGATCACCCTGCCAGCTTCACACTTACACCTGGGGACGCTCAGAGGGTGTGGAGAGTCCCAAACACACAGAGACAAAAGAAATCTGTCACCCACCGGGGCCTAGTCTCTGCCTTTCTCCAGAGAAAGTTTTCCAACACTTTCTGCTTTGTTCTCTGTGGGTACCATTTCTCACAATCTGCCCTCTTTCAAAACGTTTGCACTGGACAACAGAAATGAGGCCCTTCACCTGGAGCATGTCAGTCACCCACAGGGAGGGAAGGGGTACAGATCTGGGGGCGTGGGGACCATTCAGGTCTTGTCAGAGAGCTTTCCCACATCTGTGTGTGTCTGAGACTAGGAAAAAATGTGGTTTTGCTTGATTTCTAAGTCTATTTTGAATGCAAGACTGGCATCTCCCCAAGACTGGCTGTCCCCCTGCCCGGTTTATTGGCAGGCGATAGGTGGGTGGCACAGGCTTCCTGCTTCCTCACGACTCCGCTGCACTATACTGGCAGCCTACGGAGGCCTGCATGAAGCATACAGGCATGTCCAACGTTACGTGGCTGAGCACAGCCCCTTCACCAGCTCGGTGCAACACTGGCTAAGTCTGTGAAGTGGCAGAGGACAGTTGGCTCCAACAAAATTCCTTTCCCTGAGTTTCAGCTCCGTCCCCGACACGGCAGGTGAATGGTCTCCCTCTGCTCCTGCAGAATCGCCCGGCCCCCTTCACGACCCTTGCCCAGGACTACTGCCGTCAGCACGTGTCTCGCACACACCGGGCTCTCTTCCTCCTCATGCTTATACTCAATAATCACTAGAGCTTTAGAGTGTCGGATGCTTTGGCTGCCAGCTCAGCTCAGACCACCCCCGATCCCCGCGGTCTGTGCTTTCGGTTTAGGTCTTGTTTCTGAGTCTGTCTTCTGCCCACATCGTAACCCCAAGGAGGAGGTGGGGCTCCAGGTGGGGGTACCCAGTATAAAGATGGAAGGAGGTGGTAGTAAGGGAAGGACAAAGCCCTCCGCTGTGCCTGGATGTCAGTGAGTACCCAGTGCGCAGCAGCATTTATTAAGGGTGATCCGAACGCGCAGATCACCGAGGGGAGATGCAAAACCAGAGGTAATTTTGGTTTACAGAAGAAAATTTGGTAATTCTGTGTTACAGAAGGTTCTGAGAGTAGAGGGAGAATCCTACTTTCCTCATACCAGGTATTTTAATCTTTGCATGTAGTCTCATCATTTTAAAAAATTTTTATTTTATCCCATCCCTACCACACCCAAAACCCTTCCTTCCATTTTTCCTTCTATTCTCACTTTTTCTTGTCCTTTTTCTCCTCCGTCCTTCGTCCTCCTTCCCAGCTGAACATTCTCTTCCCATTTCCCAATGTCTATTATACATTTTAGTCTTTATTTCCACTTTTAGTTTCTCACACCAGAGAAACAGTCTCATGGTTTTGATCCGTATTAATTTACACAACTTATAACCCAGTCTTTTCTTAATCAGCACTGCATCATAAGCAGTTTCTCATTTCATAATCTTCCAAGTTATTATCTGCATGGCTTCCTACTGCCTTGTCCAGCTGTTTGTGGTAACTTCCCGACGGCTCTACTGCGTCAGGAACTCGGGGAAGCTGGGTGTCCTGACTGCGGGGCGCCTCCTCCTCGGCCGGAGGCCGCTGCCCTTGGAAACACGCAGCGCCAGGCACTCACGCTCACGGCCAGCATGTCGTTCTCGAAGGCCTCGCGCAGCTTCTTCATAATCTCCACCTCGGCGCTGGCACAGGCTTCCACTGAGCCCTTCACCGTGACGGTTCGCTCAGGGTTGTATATGCTCAAATCCTGCAAACTGGCCGGCGGAAAAGAAAGAAATCTCTTTTTCTGACACACAAAATGAAGCCCCAGAAAAATTACAAACAAGTTTTGGCAAGGAGAAGACTAGATTCCCTCTACAACATTCAACTCTTACTGGTGACTGAGATGGAATCAGTGGGAAATGTTTTATTGCTCATAATGTGGTAGTTTTTGATGATGATGTAGATAGCTACACCCTTTACGATTACAAGCTCATCCTGGGGAAAAGCAGCGGAGCCAGCAGGGCATGACAAGATGCTGTGTTACTCACTACGGGGGCAATGTGAACGGGCAGCTTACGATGAGATTGTTATCTTGGTCCCCGTGTCATGTTCGATTTTCTTCAGATTTCTGCCTTCTTTCCCAATCAGTCTTCCAACCAAGCCGTTGTGGGCCAAGATCTTCAAAGGAATCTCTTCAGCTCTAAAAGACAAGCAATGACATAACGAGGGCTGCCTCTGAACAGCCACTGCCCGCTTTTTTCTTAAGAATGGAAGCCATTTTGTTTAGGTACCAAGTGATTCCGGGTGCCAAGTGAGAGCCCAGGTCCCCCACTAAGCCCACTTGTCAATTCTGATTAACATAAACTAAAACCATGATAATTCTACTTTTTTATAGTAATTGATTGGTGGTGGGTCCACGAGGCAAATCTGGCCAAAAAGCTATCCATTAGAAATAGAAATATCATATAATTCCACAACCCCATGTCCAGATATCCAAGAGAACTGGAAACATGTTTTTTTTAATTTTTATTTATTTATTTTTTGAGACAGGGTCTCGCTCTGTAGTTTAGGCTGGCCCTGAGCTCAGCCTCCAACTCAGATCACAGCAATCCTCCTGCCTCTGCCTCCCGAGTGCTGGGATTACAGGCGTGAGCCACCACGCCCGGCACTGTGTTACGTGGTACTGATCGCTGCTGGGAGTGAGCCTCTACGTCCAGTATGGTATGTGGTTACCGAGGATTGAACCCGGGGCCTTGCACTTACAAGACAGGTGCCAGAACCACTGAGCTAAATCCCCGGCCCTGAAAACATGTTCTTAACCATATACAAATTCATGTTCATAGTGGCACTATTCAAAATAGCCCAGAGAAATAGGCCAAAATATCCAGCAGTGAATAAACAAATGTCATTATTATACATACATATGATTATTACTCTTTCTTGTATATATTTAAAAAAGGCTAGGCATGGTGGCACACACTATAATCCCAGCAATCAGGAGGCTGGGGCAGGAAGATCACCATGAGTTTGAGGTCAGCCGGGAGTACACAGTGAGTTTGAAGCCAGACCGAACTACATAGTGAGACTCTGTCTCAAAAAACAAAACAAACGAAAAAGAAAACTTGGTGACAAGCTATATTATGGATAGCATGTCTACTGAAATAAACCTGTCATAAAAAAAACAAAAGCTATAGGATTCCACTTAGGTAAGGCATCTCAAGTCATCAAATTCTAAAGATAGGAAGTAGAATGTTGTTCACCAGGTAAAGAAATGAAAGGGAGAATTGTTTAATCAGTATAGAATTTCAGATTTACAAGATGAAAAATCCTTGATATCTATTTCACAACAATATAGTTAATCTCTATTAACTAAATACTCAAAAATGGTTAAAATGATAAATGCGAATTCTCAATGATGAATGAGAAAATAATGTATACTTAAAATACACCAAAAAATGTATGGACTATATGCTTGATCACAATTCCTAAACACATTTGCTTAAAGGTGCCGGGACAGACGACCTCTTTCTCAAGTTCGCGGACCTTCCTGTGGAGACACAAGGTCTGAATCACGACAACCATCCTACCAGCACCGAGACAGCCGGAGGCACGGTGGGGAAAGTGAAGCAGCCACACGTGCGCCGGTCACGCAGCCCACGACTCAGCACACGCGGAGTCACGCCAGCCTTGGGACATCCTGTCGCGTGACACAGTCATTTCCTACCACTCACACCACTGTGTTTTCTACTGCCGGAGACCAGGGGCAGCAGACAGGTGCGCTGCTAGTGTCTCAACATGAACAGGGAGCTTGGAGGGACTCGGCAGGGGCAGCTGTGAGTGCAGCGGCTTCTGTCGGCTCCGTTCGCTCTGCGTTCTGGGCACAGACGACAGTGCCAGGCCCAACCAATGAGAAGAAAGTTCTGAGCCCTTGCTCTCCTGTCTTTTACCTTCGACTTGTCCTCATCCTCTTTGGGGGCCCGTCACCTACACAGGAACTTTCTCTGAAGCCCTCAAGTCCCGTCCTGACTCCTCAAAGCCTCGTCATACACGCATGTGTCAGACGCTGAGTTTCTCCGCTACAGCATTTGCCATGCTGCCCTCGGTCACTTGCTGGTGTCATTCTGTGTTTAATGCGGGTCCCTCTCACTGGAATAAAAGCTCCATCAAAGACAGCAAGGGATGGATCTTGTTCACGGTCACATTTTCAACTCCAAGGAAAGTGCTGTGCATACATAGACCCTCAGAAAAATTTATTTCAAAACCACTGAAACTCTATCTTGGCCCTACATAAAAATGTTAAAAACCCAATTTACACATCAGTCTTTCTGACCACTGAGAATTTTGCATGTTGTTTGCAACTACGTCAAAGAACCATGGAAGATGTTATAAAACTCTCAGTAATTTGAAAAAGAGAAGGGTCTCTTCAATTTAAATTAATGGCATTTCTTGGGATTTCAAAAGTCCCCAGCAGAGCAACCAACGCATAAATGAAAGACCCGAGTGTCGTCAAACGTGAGAGCAGAGTCCCAACATTCCTCTTCTAAAGATGACCTTCATCTTAGTGCGGGCACAGTCGCACTTGACCTTACTGCCGAGTGCATCTCACTCCGAGATGAGCCCGCATCCCTCTGCCACAAACCTGCCACCACTGCCCACAGACCTGACAAATGACAAGCCTTTTTGAAAGTAATATCATCTACTCCACTTCCAAAAATTGTAAAAACTGACTTGTAAAAACTTGTATCTGCCATTCAAAGTGGCACAGAGCGCCCCTCTACTGTGGGCTCTTAAGAAAATTTCCACAAAAGAAAAAGAAGCAAGAGACAGAAGAAAAAGAGGGAGATGACCATTTGGAAGCCACCTTTTACTGCTGGAGGAGATATAAACTCATTTTAAGACAGTAAATGATTGGGCCAGGGATTTAGCTCAATGGTTCCGGCGCCTGTCTTGCAAGCGCAAGGAGCGGGGTTCGATCCCCAGTAACCACATACCTATACTGGGTGTGGAGACTCACGCCCAGCAACAACCAGTACCACATACCACAGTGCCGGGTGTGGTGGCTCATGCCTGTAATCCCAGCACTCGGGAGGCAGAGGCAGGAGGATTGCTGAGATGTGAGTTGGAGGCCGAGCTCAGGGCCAGCCTGAACTACAATACAAAGTGAGACCGTATCTCAAAAAACCTAAAAAAAAAGACAGCAAATGGTTTAGAAGCCTGGTGGAAAAATCCTTTTCCATGACACGAAGGGAAGGTTTTGGTGACAATGGACATTCTTTATCTACCTTGTCCATTCTGACAGACACTAGCCACACACATGGCTATTCAGACTAGAATCTTTTGCAGACACAGCAGTTTCTCAGTGCATGAGTCACATGTCCAGCATTCAACAGGATCCGTGACTTAGTGGCTATTTGGCTGCACAGCGTGGACACAGTATGTTATGCCACTGCAAGTTCTAGTGGACAGCACTCATGTTTATGATCCTACCAACAGGGGACGGAGTACAAGGATCACCAAAATGCTGGGCGAACAACAGCCATACTGTGCATACACCTTTCCTGGGAACCAATTTTGCAGCTATAGCCCCGCCCTGCCCTGTTTCTTGACTGAGAACAGTTAGATCTCTCTCCTGTTCTCTTGTTCAGACTTACAGTTTGGTCTCGTCGGCCTCCTTCTGCATGATCTCGAGGATCATGCGGCAGGCTTCCGACGTCCCCTCTGGGGTGGCATGGATAGTGACAGGCTTCTCTGCGGCCCCAGAGTTCTCCTTTCTGTGGATGTCGACCCTGTGGGAAAGAACCAGGAGCATGAGCCCATCGGCATCTGAGAACAGACCCTCATCCCCAGGAGTGTCACACCAGCTCACGTGCAGCAGGGACACAGCCAAGAAAGCATCGTCAGCACCTGTGTAACCAATGGCCCTCCCCAGGGAGGTGGGCAGTGCAGGGGTGCTCATCAGGCGGTCACCCCCGGCAGCTCCTCTTAAAATGGGGAACTGTGCTCACAGGGGTGCTGTGTGACACAGGCTCTGAGCCAACCTGGCACAGAAGCCAGTGTGAGGAACGAGGCAGCAGGCGTCTCTGACGGGAGCGTGGCGCTCCATGGCCGTGCGCTACTCCACACTGAACCCACACGCCGAACTCCAGCAGCTCTCTGGACTGCGGAGCGGCCGGGAGACGGCGCATCCCCGGCTCAGCCTCTCCGTGTCACTGGCAGTCTGCTCTCTTCTCGGCTCTTAAATCTAACAGCTCAAAAGCTTGATGATTTTATCAGACATCTTTGGGGAGCTGTGGTCCTACTTGTTTTTGTTGACTTTCAAAATCACACCATCGATTGTATCCCTTTTTACTCTGCCTGTGAGAAATCCCACAGCCAGACCTTCAGCCTACTTCTTAAAAAGGGTCCAACTTTGAGAGCTCACTTCACTTTGATTAAACCAGTTCCATTTTTAAAAGTCACCTTAAGCAATTTTTGGAATAAAGAGAGATACACGTAAAATCACTTTTATAATGAAAAGAACTTGGTAGGAAAGAAAAGGCTAACCTTTAAAAGGAACGGACAGTAACTTCTTTCCTTTTTCCTCATTTCTCTCCTACAAGTATGCACTCATCTCATTCAGAGTTGTGTCTGTACTTACGGGTTATTGGACACATGAATGACCCTCATCAGACACATCTGCACGCGCAGGTGTCATACAGAACTCGTATGTGCTGTGCAATTTATATGTTTTCGTATGAATGAGTTCATTCAGTCTACCTCACTATACTACCTTTCACAATGATTCTGGCAAAATACAGTAATCTTTTTATAGAAGAAGCTACTGACGCAGAGAGATTAATCTTTTTCCCAAGATCATATAGTTATACAGTGGTAAAGCACAAACATATGTCACTGTTTGCAAGGTCTGTATGATGGTTATATGAATGTGCTGACGTCACTCATTCCCTAAGTTATTTTCCCAACGGCTCTTTCTACCAGACCAGTTCCTCATACACAGAAGACAATGAACACAGTTACTTTCTCTCCCGCTGCATGTAGCAGTGACTCACCCTTGCTACGTGAGACTGGGCTGTGACTCGGCAGGAGAGAACGCTCTGCTGAGCAGGTTCTAGGAACCCCTAGAGGCCCACACTGTGCTGTTTCGAGCTCAGTACACTCACAGCCCACCTCGGCCTCTGGGAACAATCCTCAGCTGTGAGGTCAGCGGTGCCCTGAGCCCTCAGCTCTTCAGGACGCGCCTGTTACACTATTAGCATACGAGCGCCTCACACGCGACCCCCAGCGCCGTTAGTCTGTTAGTCCTGCTCAGTCACTGTCCCGTTCAGCACAGCCCCCACAGTGACCTGAGGGGGCCTGAGACCCGACAGCACACGGGGACCCCTCAGAAGAAGCAAAGGAAGCCCCGGAGGCACGTACCGGGACTGGGTCTGCTTAGTGATGTTCTTTATGGTCAAGCCCTCCTTTCCGATGATGGCACCAACAAACTGGGTGGGGACCAGGATCCGCAGCGGGAAATCAATCTGTCTGGCCTGAGAAGAGCCCCCGGGGGCGTGGCCTTGCTCCCGGGAAGAGTGGTCCCCACGCTGGGCTCCCTGAGGGGGCGAAGGGGAGCTCACCTCTTCGTCTGGGATGTAGGAAATCTTGAAGGAGTAGTTCTCAAACTGATGCCCACTGAGCTTCTCCATGGCTCTGGAAAGAGCAGGGCGGGAGAGCACGTCAGACAGCAGCACGGAGCCGGCGGCTGCCCCGGGACTGGTTCGTCCACTCTTCACTGTGTGTTCAGGCACCCGGGCCGAGACCAGTGAGACCAGTGCCGAGCAGGACAAACCGCCTCCGCCCTCAGGGCTGTGGCTGCCCGGCAGACAAGCAGTCCCAGGGCACCAGCTCCATCCCACGCTTCCCAGAAACCACCTCAAGCTGTGGCTCCCTCACCAACACCTCCATCAGCGCCACCGGAAACTCACAATTAGGTTTTTCTAATTGTAATCCATGCTTGTTTGTTTATTTATTTTTAAGGTTCTTTTGAGACAGGGTCTCGCTTTGTGGCTCAGGCGGGCCCTGAGCTCAGCCTCCAACTCACATCACAGCAATCCTCCTGCCTCTGCCTCCCGAGTGCTGGGATGACAGGCGTGAGCCACCACGCCCGGCACTGTGGTATGTGGTACTGGTTGCTGCTGAGGTGAGTCTCCACGCCCAGTATTGTTATGTGGTTACCGGGGAATTGAACCCGGGCCCTTGCGCTTGCAAGACAGGCACCGGAACCAATGAGCTAACTCCCCAGCCCCGTGTTTATTATTTAAAACACACAGATAAGCACAAGTGTAAAAGTCCAATCCATCTAGATCTTTTCTATCTTTCCTAAACGTGAACATATATTAATACTGCATGTACTACTTTTTAACTTTAAAAATACTCTCATCTTGCCCCATCATTAAACATCTTGCAACGTACTCGTCAGTGGCTGGTTTTACATGCCATAGGCTTCGCCACCGATATTCTACAGTGAGGTATGTGTGTTGTGTCCAGTCCTTTACTATCACATATGGTCTCTCTGTGGACATCTTGGCAACTACAACTCCACCCACAAGACAAATTCTTAGTAGAATTAACAAGTCAGAGAATACTGAATTCTATCATTATTCTTAGGTGATACCCAGTGACCTTCCTGAAGGTTCCAACATTTACTACTCGTAGCAGTTTTAGGGAAGCACGGGTGTCCCCAGTCCTCCCGAGCACAGAGCACTGTGGCTACACAGGAAGATATAGTCATAATTCAGGCAAGTCCAAGGGCAGACGCCCACCAGGTGGCAATCGGGTAAACCGGACTGGTGAGCTGCTGGTATACACATGCGCATGCAAAAGTTAACAACCAACAAACCATTCTTTTCTTCAATGCAAGATTAACTTTTGGGAGCCTGCGAGCATACAAATGGGTTAACTATGCTTTATGTGTGCTGAAGACTTGAAAAAGAAGTACAACTACACTCCTGGCAGAGATGTGACTGAGGCCATGAGATCCGAGGCACGGCCACCTATGGGTCTAGTTCAGACAGTGACGACCTGACAGGCTCTTTAGGGACCTCCCACAAAGAGGAATTTGCTGTTTTAAAACTCAACCACATCGTTTTAGTAGCTAAGCTGAAAATTAGACATCAGGAAAGCAAGGTAGCAACAGACTTGAATCGAGATGAGAATAGGGGCAGGAATAAAGAACCTAAGCCACGTCCCACCTGAGACTATTCACCCACCACTGCTACAGAGGCGGAGCCTCGTTTTAGCATTATATACAGGAGCAACTGCTGTTTCAGCATGTGTCTAATGAGCATGGACAGAAAAGGGCTGTGCACCTCCCTCATGGTGCAGAGAGGAAGCTCCGGGGAACAGGATCCTTGAGTGGTCAAGGTGTGTGGGGGCTGCTGGTGCCCTCTGTTCTGCCCATGCTGAGACACGGCCCACCTTGGTTTGGATGTCAACGCTCAGTATCTTTCAAGACAGAACCTGTACAATCAGCAAATACCCTGGAGACAAGCGCCCTGGTGCTTCATTGACGTGGCAAAGGCTGAGGAACGTCCTGGATCTACACCGGCCCGTCCCAAGCAGCTTGGTGTGAGGGGCCGGGGAGTTAGCTCAGTGGTTCTGGTGACTGTGCTGCAAGCTCAAGGGCCCGGGTTCAATTCCCCAGTAACCACATACCATACTGGGAGTGGAGACTCACGCCCAGCAGCAACCAGTACCACATAACACAGTGCCGGGCGTGGTGGCTCACGCCTGTCATCCCAGCACTCGGGAGGCAGAGGCAGGAGGATTGCTGTGATGTGAGTTGGAGGCTGAGCTCAGGGCCAGCCTGAACTACAAATCGAGACCCTGTCTCAAAAAACTTTAAAAAAAAAAAAAAGTAGCTTTGTGTGTGCATATGATCACAGGAGATACGCATCAGCCTCCAAGATCTCTCAGAAAGGGTTTATGAACACAGGACCCCGTGGGACTCCAAAACAAAACCGCAATAAACGAGAAGGGAAATAAACTCAACTCCACTTACATTTTTGCTTCTTCTCTTGTTGCATATGTGACATTGACAACGGCAGTTTCTGTGTCTGTGTTGACTAGGGGAGAAGCAAAAGCCACGTTATCGCTTATAACTGTCTCCCTCAAGGGAGACAGACCTACCACCTCAACTCCGTACTTATCTGAACTTTTCATTCTTATCATCCACAGTAATTTTTAATCAACTGCAGATGACACATTTGTATCAGTTGCACATACCACACAGAGGAAGAGCTTTCATTCTCTTATGACTACTGCTGTATGTAAACTTATATGTGCCTACTTTCTTGGTCATTTTACTTGTAATGCCTAAGCTGAACCACGGTGAGAAAATGTGCCGTGAGGGGCCTGATTATTCTTCCATCAATGGCAAATCTGTCCTTCCCAGTATTTGCTATTCTAAATATTATTGCTATAAATGGCCTGTTACAAAATATCATTTGCTTTTCTATTCTTTTGAATTACTCTTTGGCTAAAATCACAAAAGAAAAACATGGGTAGAAGATGACAATGCTTTTTCATGCCTGTTTTCAGACTGCTCCCCTAGACTTCAGGATAAATACTGATTTAATTACTGGCGATACTGGGCACTGAACCCCGGGCCTTCCCATTGAGCTGCATTCCTACCTCTTTTTTAATGTCGTAACAGCATCTCACTGAAACACTAACGTGTCTAGTTTGAACTCGAGACTGTCCTATTTCAAGCTATGCAGAGATCAAAGGTGTGCGCCACCATGACTGGCCTGGAGAAATTTACTATACTACTATTTAGACATGCATTTTAATTTCATCATTTTCTCTGTTTGAAAATAAATGGAATACAACATAAGAAAAATGTTCTAATCTTACACACTAAAAATTAACTGAAAAATAAAAGTTGTGTATACTTATAGCACACATCTTATTGTGGTCTACGCATACATGTGGAATGACTAAATGAGGCTGCTTCACATGCACGGCCTCCTGTAGTCTTGCTGGGAACACCCAGCCACTTTCAGGTACGTAATACACTGTTTCTACGTTCAGTCAACATGATACACCTTCTTAAGTTTCATATTCTCTAAATACCTCCCAGCCCCTCTCCCTTAGCCTTTGGGAATCATCGTTTTATGAAAATGTTTTATTTCTTCATTCATTGAAAAGGTTGAATGACTGCTATATTTATTTCCTTCCAATCAAACTCCCTGACTCTTTACTACTTGTGTGAGCTAAATCTAGTAACTGTATTCAGAAAGCGGACAATTCCAAATAGCTTGACTAAATGAGAAAACAGAAGAACTACAGCTAACAAGGAATCAATCACTCTAGTATAGAGTTGGTCTGTTTTGATTCACAACTGTTTGCTTCTTTCTACAGTTAGGAAGGTAAGATGTTTTACTGTGGGTGGTGGCACAGGCCTTTAATCTCGGCTACCTGGGGGCTGACCCTGGATGACAGAGTTCAAGGCCACGCTGGGAACAGAGCAGGCCCTTGGCCCCAAATAAAATGCAAAGGGCTGGCAATGTGGCTCGGAGCGCTCTGAGATTAGGCATGACTCCACTGTCTATACATACCTTAGATAGGTTCCCTTTGGGAGACACTATTTAATGACATGTCCGAAGTGTAGGGATTACTTGCCCCATTTCACATTCCTGGAAACTGAGTCAATAAAAGTGAATACTTTTCCAAGGAATTATAGTAAGTTACCCACTGCACATTCTGCCTTCCAGGTAAGTCGAAAATAATTTTTACACAAGAATGTCTTTTATATCAGACATCTACTTCTGGAATTTACTTTTCTAGGAGCTTCAAAGTACTTCTTTCCCACTTTTTAAAAAAATGATGTTTCAGGCTTTACAAGCAACAAACGAGGGTGCCTCAGAGAAGACCAGTGGTAGTTCTCAGCCGTGGACGCTAACAGAGATCACCCCAGAATGCTGGACTCCTGAGGTTTCTCCTACAAGGCGCCCCAGGTGAGTGCTGGGAATCCGGATCTTTAACAAGCATTCCAGAAATGCTGATATGCGGTCCCACTCCCTGGACACTCGTTGTTTTTATTAGCTAGGAAAAGGACGGATGTTGTAAGTCTAATGGCTTCCATGGGATTTAAGCTCACCCCAGCCTGACTGTGTGGACCTCAAAAACCACAGAGACAGAGACAGATAAAGATACCTTTCACACACAGGTATACAAACATACACAAAGCTCACTTAAAGGAATATGAAATTTACCATTTTTCCTTACAGTTGACCTATTAAAAAAACAGGAACATCCCTCTACCAAACTCAGTAAGGTAATTTCCTCCCCTATTACCTTGTTCCACATTCTCCACTGTCCCATACTGAGCCAAAAGTCCATCCAACACCTGCAAAAGGAAGCTTCGGTGTCAGAACAGGAAGGGAAGATCACAGTCACAAACCAGAGCAATTATGACCCAGCAAATGAATTAAAGCACAAACCAGGATAGGTATGAGCAATTTAATACAAATGATACTCCATGTCTTCCGTAACAGAACTGGGCACATACGGAGGACTTCCGTTTGCTGACTGGCCCTAAAACCTCCCAGAATTCCCAAGTCTTGGGAACTGTTAACCACCACCTTCGCCATGATGGCTGGAACCCACTGACTGCTCTGGAAATGCAAAGCAGAATCAAGTATGAGGCTCACTTCTCCTTCTTGGCTGATTTTCCCTCCCCATCCCCTAGGGATTTCCTTATTTTACAAAGCAATGGGATGTATATGTTTGAAACTCTCCGCAAAAAATTTTTTGGTACAGAAACAAATATGTTAAGCATTCTCATGAGGGCATTTGATATCTTTTGGGGAGGGGAATAAAACACAGGCCGTTTTGTTTTCAATGCAATAAGGCCACTCCCTGTTTTCTATCTTCCTCTATATTAAGATAGCATTCTTAGAAGGAGTTTTACAACTTTGAAAATGTATCTTAACTGTTACTATTAGCAACTAACTCAAAACAAACAAAAAATCTGCTCAAACTAACAAAGAACCTTCTATACTATTGGTTTTCAACCGATTTTTTTTCTGAATCATAATTTCGAAAGATTGAAAAATCTTTTACCAAATCCTGAGATTTTAAAAAATAACATACTAGGTGTATATTTTGTTTCACAGCTTATTTGCTGGTGCTTTGTGGCCAGGCACTCGGGAAGAAAGGGAGAGATCAAAGCTTGTTCTACAGAATGATAAGGACAAATACAAACCCAAACTAAGACAGATCGCTACACCAGGGCACTGACAAGGGAAGAGGCAGGACCCAAAGGCTTTGCAGAAAAGTCTGAGGATCTCTAACTCCTAAATATTAAAGGGAACTAAAAGCTGGGGAAGCTGTCCGGCAATCCATTCGAAAGTGATGCTGGCTTACCTCCCACTGCAGGTGCGGAGGGATGTTTCGAATCTGAATTTTCCTGCTCCTGTAAAGATAAAACCAAACTCTTTAACACTTTCTTCGGGACACTAATTTCCACAAATAACAAGAACAGCCTTAAGACTATGATGGAATTCTCTCAGTACAGATATTCCTCATTTATAACCAACTTCTGGTCCTGCAAGTAGGGTATTAAATGAAGTGGCCACTAAATAAGCACTGTACACAGTATGCACATTACAGTGTTCAAGACAAAGAAATGATCAAAGGAAACTCTAACTTGATGACTTTGGTCTTATTTGCAACTCTTACATGCAGTACTGTAATATGTAACAGAACATCAAACTACAACACTGTACTGCACAGTGCAGCAACAAAAATTAAGAGTACTGTCTAAACAAGGTGTGCTGTACAAAAAGACACTGAGGCTCTATAAACAAGAAATATAGAACTGTACAAAAAAAGGGACAAGTCTTAAATCCAAAAGTCACTAAATGAGGAATAGCTGTATTTACCAAAAGATTCCTACTGTGAATAATGGTGCCATGCCTGAAGGTTTTCAACCTCTGCGGTGGATGATGGGGAGTTTCTAAGAAATCAGGCAGGCTAAAGAGATAACAATTTAAATACAGATTTGTCTTGTCGATTTCCAACCATAGTAGTTTCACTTTAAATCACCATAGAATCATGCTCTCCAAATACCTGGTCCTACAAACAGCCCTGCTCCAAGGGTAGCCAGATCCAAGCACGACAGATGAAATCACACGGGGCCTGAGCAAGGGCAGTCAGATTTCACTTGCTTTTTGTCTAACGTAAAACTTCATCTAAAATTTAACTTTATTTCTGAAGAGATAATAGTCATAATTCAAAAATGAAAACACTTGACAAAGGTATGTCATAAAGTCTTTCTTCTTCCCATCAGAAATAAATACTTTTAGTTCTCTGTGTATCCTTCAGACTGGTTGGGGTTTTGTTTTTGATTTCTGGTGCTGGGGACTGAAGGTAGGGCTGTCACATCTCACTACACATCAAACTCATTATCTTAAAATTTGAGATGAAGGGTCACTTGGTAAGACATGAAGTTGCCCAAACTGGGCTCAAACTCGCCATTTTCCTGCCTCGACATCCTAGACTGCTAGGATTACCAACATGCATGCACCACTATGCTCAGCTACCTTAAGATTTCCTTGGGCAAATACAAATACACATAGAATTTCTTCATCCTATTTCACACCATTTGGACATCTCAGCCTCCAGGCAGCCCGCACCCTACTGGTGGACAATGAACCTTTGTCCGTCTCTTTATTCTGAGGTTTTCACCAAGACCCCCTGCCGGTCTGACACTCTTGACTGACATATTTTTTTTCATGCAAATATTAAAACTAGATAGAAATAACAATTCAAATGTACAGTTCAGAGCTTTTCTATGTTTTGACAACATGGTAGATCCTGGAGAGGAGACACGATCGGCAGTAGAGAGGTCAGGCAGGCCATTTAATCGAAGAACACTCATTCTGGGGGGGATGGTTCCCAAAGAAGGGTCATGGCGGCCGTGCTGTGCACCTCTGTCCCCGTTTTTCTCCTGCTGTGCCGACCACAGCCACCTTCTCCCCCATGAATTCAATCTGAGCAATGGCCCAGCCAGAAATGCTACGATTCTTCTGCACAAGAGCAGAGCAGAAGTAAGGATAGAAAACAGGGAAACAATGAAGTAAATAAAGTACTCCAGGTCCTCTGTGTGTGTGGTACTGGGGACTAACCCCAGATCCATTGCTCCTCCAGCCCTTTATTATCATTATTATTATTTTTTAATTTTGAGAGAGTCTCACCAACTTGCCCAGGCTAGGCTTGAATCTGTGATCCTCCTGCCTCTGCCTCCCAGAGTGCTGGGATTACAGGCATGTGCTACCACATTTGGTTTCAGATCCTTCTTAAATGTCTCCATCCTCTGGTCCTGCAAATACACTTCTTAGCCAGGCTGGGCTTGAACCTGTAACCCTCTTGCCTCTGTCCGCTAGAGTGCAGGAATCGCACGTCTGTGCTGCCACATCTGGCTGAGAAGCTCTAACTTTTTGTCAGGGTGGGAAAAGAGAAAACCAAGAATTAATTTGTACCTCTAACCTGTGAAGGCTGCTTTCTGATATGGCCTTTCTTAATAGGCCATAATCAAACTGCTGACAATGTCCCATATGGTGACTACATGGAAATTTTTTTTTTTTTTTGAGACAGGGTCTCACTCTGTAGTTTAGGCTGGCCTTAAATTCATTATGTACCCCAGCCTGGCCTCAAACTCACAGCGATTCTCCTGCCTCTGCCTCTGAATGCTGGGATTACATCATGCCCAGCTTACTTGGAAATTTTCTATAAAGGATGTACCCAAGCCTATTAGTAGAAAAGGCATCAGAATTTTAATAGAAGATAGAATTTTTCTAAAGAAATAATTTTTGTTATTTCAAAGTAAATATGAACTCCAGTGGTAACCAGGAATTTACTGGTTAGAAAACTCACAGTAAGAAAATAATGCATAAGCACAAAAATACTTCGATATATAAAAGATAAAGATTGCAAACAATGCACCTGAAGACAAATCATAACATAACCCTAATACAAGATACCATACAGCTGTAAAAATGAAGCAGATCTATGTATGGGTACTGTGTAGGAGACTCTCAAAGGTATGCTGTCACTAGAAGTTAGTTCATTATAAATTAAATTGATCTCGCTTTAAAAAAGTATAAACTGCTGGGGTGTGGTGGTCTATGCCTGTAATCCCAGCACCTGGGAGGCTGAGGCAGGAGGATCATCCCAAATTCAAAACCAGTCTGAACTACAGAGTCCTTGCCTCCTCCCCCAAAAAGAATACGCCAAAAATGCGCTATTAAATCTGCATATATGTAAATGCATGGAAAAACATAAACCAATCTGGTTGCTAAAAAGGTACTTTTAACTACTGACTTGCTTGCTTTTTTAAAAAATAGGAATATATTTATATCTTATTTTACTTGCTTAAAAGTACAATTAGAATTTCTGGAGTTGTTTTAATGAATATACAAGATTTATTTTAAGTACACTAGAACTGCTAAATATACAGGAGGTGTTGGCAGTGCCGCACCAAGAACAGCAAATAGCTCCCCCTTTCCATAACGAGGCATTCTGGCCATCTTTCTTAACACAGAATTTACTTGGCAAACCCTTCTTCAAAGTACAAAAGCAGGGAAACTGCCCAGGGCAGATGACTGTGCGCCCCTAACTGAAGGTCACCATCTCCCAGCATCACCCAGCAGTTCATCTGCAGACCAGGTCCAAGCTCTGGTGCCAAGCAAGACGCTCACAGAAAGAAGCCCTTGAAAAGCGTAGCTGCTGCTCCTGTCTCAGATCAGGGCAGAAAGGAAGAATCAGTGGAGAATGGACAGGAGACGGATCAAGGCAGCAGAACTAATAACCAAGGCCCCTCCAAGACCCACTGGGCGATTATCCGCCAGGGTCAGGCGCAAGCAGGGTCTCTGACGGCCGCCCGCGTCCTCCATCATCTAGGCACCAGGCCTCCTCCTAGCGCCGCAGAGGCCTCCCCTCTCCTTGCAAAGCTTTCGAGAACTCCTGCAGGCAGGAGAGCTTTGGGCCCACGCCTGCTTCTCAGCAGGTCTCTGCGCACTGCAGCTGCTCCTGTGGCTCCCGCCCTTCCCCGAGACTTCCCTAAAACAGCTCCGCTCCTCCTCCTGTACTAGTCTATCCTTAGCTGGAGGTTAAGGACATAACAGAAAAGAAGCGGATCCACCCCAGGGGCTCTGCTCACCATGAGACCCTCCCTCCCCACGCAGGAAGGTGAGTTATCTACTCCCCTCTGCCAGGAAGTCAGAAGAGAGGGCTCAGAGGAAGCTTTCTTGCCTCTTCCTCTTGGAGAAGGAACCTACATTACGCACAGGTCAGCTCAAATGAGAAGTGCGGATCTTTCTCTCTTGAAAATCCATGAAAGTGTACACACGGCTGCACAAAAGTCAAACTTCCATAATGACTAAAGAAAGTGAATGGTTGTAAGAAAATAATTCTTTGTCCTTTAGAAACAAGAAGAGTAACTTCACAGTTCCTTTATCTTAAAAAAAAACAGATGCAAATGGTGTTTCCCATCCTCACTGCCACAAAGCCAAGACAGGGACCCGTCCGAGCTCCGCCTGGTCTGGAGCCTCCCAGCTCCCCATCTGCCCCTCACTCGGCCGCCAGCAACTTTCTAACACACGAGCAGGACGGGTTCCTCTGCCCTCTTGGAAGGTCAACATGTCCAAATCCCCGCTCTCCTGGCCCAGTAGTTTATTCACCGCCAGGACTGAGCTCTGAACTCCCACAGCCCACTGCACCGGAGAGTGGAGGGCCGGCTGGGGCGACCGCTCAGTGCCAGAGCGGTCTCGGGATTCACACCCCAGCTCTGAAAAAGCAGCAAGAAAGAGGGGCCATCATTGGGGTCATCTGTCTCCACGGCAACTCTGAGCTCCTGAAGACGACACACTTTTATTTTTTAAATTTAACTGAAAGCAGACTGAGAAATGAAGTCAAGCGAAGGGCACTTTTTAATATAAAAAGCATAAGTCTCTTTCCCATGACTTTTAGGAATTCAAACTTCCTGCTCTCATAGTCGAGAGAATTTTGTGTTTGGGTGGGAAAGAGCAAGACGCTCAGCCTCCAAGTTACCGAGAAATAGAAATGCAGCCCTTAGCCATCTACCTTGGAAGGGAAAAAAACTGGTTACTCCAGCTGATTCTGCATTCTGGTTAACTGGTGATTACGGTATACATGTGCAGACCATCAAATTTAAAGAACTACAGAGCACTTAACTCCAGCTCCTCTCATTTAGCTGATGGTTTCCAAGGTTGTTCCGATATATAAGTTCCTCAAGGTACCTACAAATGTTAGTCTTTGTGCAATAGATGCCCAGAGGTTGACAAAAGGTTCCAACTGAGTTTCAGATCACTCGGGTGTCTGTCACTATGAATTTAGAGGGTGCGGCAGGAATTATTTTATCGTGGCAGGATTTGTTGCTAAAATAATGAGGCAATCACCTGGATTGATATAAAACTGAAAAGTCATTCCATTTGCACCACACACATCCCCTATCAAGTAAAACACCTGCTGGCATGGGAGGACGCCGCCAGAGTTGCAGGTGTGCTGTTCACCAGGCAGGTTCCATCCGCCCCCTGGGAACTTTCACCCAAGCCCTGACCGTGTGGGGGGCTTGAGTGGAGGACAAATTCACATGCGCTGTGAGAACCCAGCTCGAGCCTCCAGGGAAATCGTACGAAGAGAGGAAGCCAGGAGGGCCTCGAGGGAGTCCTGGGACACTGACGAGGGACTGCACTCCCTGGGGCCATTTGTCTCCACCGCAACTCTGAGCTCCTGAAGACAACACAAACCCTCACATGGGAGGGAAGGACAGCACTGGGGAGGGCAGAGCCCTGCCAGGGGAGAGGGCAAATGTGTTATCTGGGCCTCTGTGGCAGAACTGGCACTGAAGCCACCAGAGATCCCAACAGGCTCTAGCCTCAAACTCTCTTCCGCACGCCATGCACTCACATGGCCGAGGCCGTTTCACGTGCCCATTTCGCATCTCTCAGTACTACAAGTTCTTTTTTTTTTTTTTTTCCAAAGGTTTTTTTGAGACAGGGTCTCGCTTTGTGGTTCAGGCTGGCCCTGAGCTCAGCCTCCAACTCACATCACAGGAATCCTCCTGCCTCTGCCTCCCGAGTGCTGGGATGACAGGCGTGAGCCACCACGCCCGGCACTGTGGTATGTGGTACTGATTGCTGCTGAGCATGAGTCTCCATGCCCAGTATGGTATGTGGTTAACGGGGGATCGAACCCAGGTCCTTGCGCTTGTAAGGCAGGCGCTGGAACCACTGAGCTAACTCCCCCGCCCAGTACTGCAAGTTCTTAAAGCTTCTGAACCTTCTGTACAGAGGACGTCCTGTACCCACTGACTCAGGTCCTAGGGCTCCTCGAGGAAATGAATAAACCACGAGTGAGTGAGGCAAATCTGGTCCTCCACCTGTCTGTCAAAGTCCCCTCCTCCCTCACACACACATTCACACATTGGGATCAGTAGCAGTTTTATGGGCCGAATCATAAAATGAGCAAGTTAGAGACTGCGGTGACCCCTTGCAACAGTCCTGGGGCAGGTGAATGGCAGTTGTGAGTCCAGGAACTTCCTCTGCTCTATAAACTCATGTCCATAAAGCCATTAACCCCTCAGCAGCCCCAACAACTCAAGCTTCTTAGCACACAGGGACAGGAACTCACCGAGGTCACTGTGTGAATGGGACAGAGAAACCACTCAAGTGTCTGAGTCTGTGATGGGCTATAACAAGACGCCACAGACTGGGTAACTTATTAACACGTTCTGCTGGCTTGAAGCCCAGGATATGCATGACTGTCCCATCGGGCTTCTGCTCCATGATAGGACTGTCCTGTGCCACCTGTCTGGACAGCCAGGCACGTAGCACACACCCAATGATCAAGTAACGAGTGTCTAGGATCACAGCGAGGGTGTGACGTGCTGCTCTTACCATGTCATGGAACTGCCAATTCATCCATAAAATCTGCATTTTAAGTATTTCAGGTGAATGAATTTTAGGCAAGTTGTGTCTCATTGAGCGAGTCTTGGGAATAGATGTCCAGTTTTTGCTCTCAGCATCAACTACACTACATTCTGATCAAATCAGCGACTCTGGGAAAGCTGACCACAGATGGTGGATTCGCTGTTTTGTTTATCAACCTCTGTTATCAATCAATTCGCTGTTTGTCCCAACCTGCTGTGTCAAATAAGGGAGCAAAAGCAAGTTTGAGAATGCTCCCCAAACAAAGGATTACTGCATAGTGAAGGGTTCCCATGAATCCCAGTTAATAATCTTCAGCAAAGCTTAGGAAGCTCACGTGTCCGGAAGGACAAATAGGTATTTGGGTTTAGAATCATGCAAGTTTTGAGAAAAAAGGCTGAGTTTTTGTGAGTCAAAATCTGCATACCTACTACCTTTTTCTGCTTTTCATGGCCTAAACACAGAACTGGAAGCATTTTTAAAATGCTCCTATTCTGCTGTGATGAAGTTTCTAGTTAACAAAGCCAAATTATTTTTTACAGGACCCTTAATTCATTATCTGCAATTAAGACTAATCAAGATAAAATGTTCAAACCTTCTAACAAGCAACACTAACTAGGACTAATGCTTTATTTTCTGTGTATTTTACTTTTAGGGTTACTTCTAATTTATGTCAAAGAGTACTGGTCTTCTTCCACTTATATAAAATGACATAGTGTCAGGCATGGTGGCTCACGCCTGTAATCCCAGCAGTCAGGAGGCAGAGCTAGGAGGATTGCTATGAGTTCGAGGCTCACCTGGGGAACATGGTAAGCTCAGCACCAACCTGAACTACAAAGCGAGACCCTGTCTCAAAAACAAAACAAAAAAAAAAAACCCAACTACATAGCATTTCTTTCTAAATGTAGTTTTAAAGAGGATCATTTTAAAATACAAAATTAGGAATGATTATACTGTTTAATGACAAAAACCCATCCTGAGAAATGTATCATCAAGCAATTTTAACATCGGGTGAACATCACAGAAACTACCTAGAGGAATTCTAATGGCTCTAATGTCACTTAGCAACATCTTCTGGGACCAGACATATAAGTAGTCACCACTGGCTGTGATGTTATATGACACATGGCTGTAGCCAACAGTGCCATGATAGAGAGAAGGCAGAAGACATAACAGTTCATGGGTGGCTGGCATTAGGGGAATGTGTCACCCTGGCCCTCAGGACACAGGTGCTCCTCTGTGGCAGGGCCAGTGACAAGTGATGTTCTCTGTGGCCGCGGTGTGGAGAGCTGGGCATATCCCAGATGCGATTTCTGACATAGCACTTGCCAGTACCACGTGCTCATGGCATCAGTACCATGTGTTCACGGCAGGCAGATGAACAGGGTCAGGAGTGCAGGCTGAGAGTTGTGTGGGGAGGACTGGGGGGTTACGGTCCCTCTACCACATCCAGCCTAAAGCCCGTTTTGGTAAATAAAATGTCACTGAAACTCCTATTTGCAAGCACGGCTACTTGATTTCCAGCTGCATAGCAGAGGTGAGTCGTGGGGAAAGATACCAAACGGGTCAGGGAGTGAAATATTTACTATCTGGCCATTTACAAAAAGACAGGGCCGGGGAGATACTGTGATTAAGAATATCGGGACCAAGGGAGCCATGTGAATATAGTTCAAGAGCCAGAGCAGTGACCGTCCTGGAAACACTCCTGGAAACTCCAGCCTGGAAATGGCAAACAGGAGGAACGAAATATGAAGGAAAAGTGAAGGCGGAAGAGGGTTACAGGTGAGAAACCTGCAGGGCGTTGGCTGTGCCTGGGCTCTGGCACCTGGGAAGCCGAGTCAATTGCACTAGCTGAGCCCAAAAGCCCTCGACCCAAACCAAGCAAAACCATGAGAAACAGCCAAGATGAAAAGAGGCAGAAGCAACCCTGAGACGATCACCTTCCCTCTGGACTCAGGAACCACCACCCTGCTGACCTATTCTGGGCTTCCTGGCCCTGCCCACGAGAGCTGCCATGTCCTCAGAAAGCTCACGGACCCCAGTTCCGCAGTGCCCGGCGTGAGGACCACGGGTGGGCAGAGAGGAGCTTGCTGAGGCCAGGAAGCAGAGGGAGGAAGCAGAGCACACAGGCCACACCTAGTAGGGAGCCGAGTGAACACGGAGGACAACTGCAAAAGTCTTCTCTAACACGCTCACCAATGGGACAGTCACGCAGGTATCACGGTGGTTCAGGATGGTGGGAGCGTGCTCCAAGCCAGGAGTCTGTGCTAAAACAGTCCGCAAGGGGGCGTCCCTCCGGGATACGGGGAGCCAGCCATTTGTTACGGGGATCCTCGCAAGACAAAGACAGCAAGGCAAGACTAAGCGCCACACAGCGTGAAGGTGTGCCGTGTCTTTGGTCAACAATAAAGAAGATGCACGGACTGGGTTTGCCAGAATAAGGCGTTGAAATGAGGATCTTTACCTTATGCCTCTCTCCATTCAACTGTTTGTGGACACAGCTGTGACGTGTCACTGGGCACCTCAAGTGTGTGTGTGTGTGTGTGTGTGTGTGTTCACGCATGTGCACCAAATCCAACCACATGTGCATAAACAGACGTCAGGAAGCATTCACAAGCCCCATCTCCTGTGCACTCTCAGGGGAGTAAGAAGCCCCAGGTATCTTACCTGAAATAAAAATTTAGTGTGAACTTTGGTCAACTAGTGTCACATGTCAAGGAAGAGGCTCTTATTCTTCCAAGTTTTTAATTTTATGTTTATGGTTAAGACCTTTCATTTTGCTACCTGCTCATCTCATCAAGTGAACCAGGAATTTTACTGGAAATCAACTCTTTTTCTAAAAACTATACTTTCACGATCTTTTCACTCAGGCAGGTCTCTGGCTCCGGTCTCTGCCCTAGTCCCTTCTGTCACCCACCAGCCCCCTTTGTCTGAACAGTCTCCGCCATTTGCCTGTGAGTCCCTCTGTCATCAGGGCCGAGACCTCAGGAGCTCCAGCCGTGTTAGCTTTCCCCTGGGCTCTTCGCGCTCACAATCTCCAGGAAGTCAGGGCGGCAGCTACACCTTGTGTTTACCAACCACTCACTCACCAGCCTCCTTGGGGTCCTGAGAAACTTCCAGGTGGCAAGTGATTATTTATCCCTCTCCTGTCGGGAGTGAAACTGCAGCACAAGAGAGGAGCTGAGTATCAAGACACGTCAGCGGTGTGAGACACGAGGGCAGAGTGACTATAAGCTTCGAGGGTTTTTTTTTTTCCCCCAAAACCTAAGAGACAGGGCTGCGGATGCAGCTCAGGGCAGAGGCTTGCTCTACCAGCACAAAGCCCTGGGACCCCAGACACTGTAGAGACAGAACAACAAGGAAGCCACAGAAGACACTGCGACACAACTGACTTACTCATAAACAAAGCACTGCCACCTTCTTTGCTATAAAAGACGCTCACACACCTGTGCGTGGTGAGATGATGATCGCAAGCAAGTGAGCCCCATCACCTTCTCAGAGCCCTCCTGAACAGTTTCTTGCTTTTTACCACTGGCCCCCCTTCTTGGTTTAGGGCCGACAGATGTACCTGAGCATATGGGCCATAGTAGCCAGTAAACAAATTCACTGGAAAACTGCAGGAATGGGCTGGTAGGTGGAAAACTCTGGACAAATCGCTTCTCTGGGGTGCAGTGACTCTTTATATGTGTACACAAATAATTACATATAATTACCTAATTATAACTGAGTTATAAGAGGCTCCTACAAAAGGGTGCTCTCAAGACTAGACTTGATTAGACAGAGGAGACCATCAGCCATAAAAGCAATGTTTGTCTCATCCTCAAAGGAATATGTCATTTTGTCCTGCCACTATTAATTAAAGAGTTGAAAACTGTTGAGACCTTACTGGCTAAATAAAGATTCAAGGGAAGAGATAAAACTTTTTTTTTGAGACAGGGTCTCGCTTTGTGGTTCAGGCTGGCCCTGAGCTCAGCCTCCAACTCACATCACAGCAGTCCTCCTGCCTCTGCCTCCTGAGTGCTGGGATGACAGGCGTGAGCCACCACGCCCGGCACTGTGGTATGTGGTACTGGTTGCTGCTGGGTGTGGGTCTCCACGCCCAGTATTGTTATGTGGTTACTGGGGAATCGAACCCGGGTCCTTGCGCTTGCGAGACAGGCGCCGGAACCACTGAGCTAAATCCCCGGCCAGAGGTAAAACTCTTAAATCTTATAAATTAGTATCCATGGAGTTTCTGTGGGAAGGGGAAAAAGTCAGTGAACTGTTATGGTTGTGGTTACGATTCCAACAAATGTAGTCTGTCATAGCCCCTATCAAGGGCATAATCAAAGTTATGCGAACAACTAAGTTTCTCTTCCTTGGAGATCGTGATCATTGGGTTATATTTTCCACACTCAGGACTCACTACCTAGTTCCATAGCAGCTAGAGTCAAATCCTATCAGTCATCTCAGAGGGCTAGAACAAGAAAGGCTCTCAGGGTGACCCTAACACTTCCAATATGATGACACCACACCTCTGAAAAGTGCCCTGTGCAAAGGCAAACAACTATGTTTAGCATGGGGAGCCTCGTCGTCCAGTCTGGGGGTCTCCAAATCTTCACCTGCTCTTGTCTCTAGCAGTGACATCACCCAGCGAAGTCACAGCATCCTGCAGCAGCACCGGTGCCGGTGTCCACCCTTCCCACGGACATGTCTCTGACACTTGGCTCCGAAAAGGCACTGACAACTCCAGAACAAGTCACATACAGCTGCTCCCAGGCTACTCGGGGTTCCACAGAACTAAACAACAGCCAAGTACGAAGGGCGGTGAAAACCAATCTAGTTAAACGTCCAAGCTACTAGAAGCGTTCAGCCTTGAGAGAGGTGAGCGGGAACCTGACCGGAATCTTGAAGAGGTGACACCCAAGTAGCCCAGGAGGCAAAGCACGTTCGCCCTGCAGAGGAAACAGCATCGGCAAGGTTGGGAGATGACCCCAGGAAGGATAGCAGTTCAGTACAGGTGACCCCAGAGTGGCCACAGCCAGTGAGAAGTCCCACTGCACAGAGAAAAAAATCACCTCTCCGTGAAGCTGCCTGACCAAGGTCAAAGCAAACACATCAGGGCCAAGGAGTCCTGAGCTGGCAGGAACACAGAGACTGGGAGAGAACCAGAGAGGAAGGGGCCTGCCAGGGGCTCCAGCACAGGAGTCGGACACAGGTTTGCAGAGACAGGCGCAGGTGCATTGAGATCACCTCCCTGCACCTTCTATCCCTGGAGTCACAGACTAAGCTTCCACCATCAGCCAACAGAAGTCTTCTTTCCCCTCAAGTTATGAGTTCTCCAGGACCAGTGTACAGGTTAGCATCTAAATTATCATTAATCCTAAAAATGTTTCACAACCATTGTTCTTTTTTCCTGTCTCTCAGCAGCTGGGCTTTCTGGATGTGGCGGTAGGAGAGCATGGAGACCAAGACTGAAGCCACCAGCTCCAGGTTCAAAGCCCTCCTATCTGTCTACTAACTGGGTGATGCCAGGCAGAGCTGCATTACCTGCTCGACTCAGCTCTTCACCTAAAGTGTCATCAGATGAGAATGCAGAGGAAGTACTTGCAACCCTGGTGCTCGGCACACAGGCGGCGCTCTGAGAGTGTAAGTATTCTACTACTCTACCTAAAGGGCATGCTGGGCCAGATTTTAAAGGAATTCTCTTATTCTGGATTTGGTGGTGGACATATTTCCCAAAGAAGTCTACACTGGAGACACACACACAGAGCTCCTCTTAGGACTGTGACTAGCAAGGGTTTAGGATGAGCATCAGGCCTCTTCACCAGGACCAAAGCAGCACACAACACACAACTGAAGAATGAGTAACAGGACCCAAAGCCCATTCAGTACCTCAGTGTCTCCAGGCTCCGTTCAGATGGACAGTTTCCCAGTTCAGAGTCTGGGACAGGGATGTGGGTACAAACTCTTACAACAAGATGGCGCAATGCACAAACGAACAGTGTAGAACTACCTGCCACTTACGGACCTCACAAAGATAAAGTACAGATTAGGCTCCTATGAAGTGCTTTGAGCTCCCTGGAGGGGCAGGAGGAGCCCCTCCAAGGAGAACAGCTCTCAGCATTTGCTGCACACCACAACATTCCTGGGAGGTAGATTATTATCATTGGATGAAGAAACAAAGGCCACACAGCAAGTCAAGAGCCAAGGCAAGATTAGAGCGGGCGGCCTTCCGCGGGGAAGTCCAGTTGGCAGGGTTCCCTCTGTGTCAGTAGTAAGCTCTTTGATCTGCAACACAGAAGAGTTTTGTTTCTGGGGAGGTTGTGAAAACAGATTCATTAATGACCATAAGGTTCTCTGAAACTTACCGAAAGAGATATGGGGGGAAAGTGTAGCCGACCAGAGAGGAGAAATAAAAGAAATTCCAGGGGCAGTGGGGTCCAAAGGACAGCAAGGGAGATCAGGGCCCCTGGGAACAGCGGAAACCTGCAGGGAGCCGGCAATGCGAGGCGTGTCCAGCTGCTCCCACCTCTTCCCTATGGCCACAGTACGAAATGGCTGGGCTGGCCCGGGACGCCTGGCCCGAGACAGAGCAGTGGCTGGATTATTCACCGCTACATCTGTGGACAAAACTACGAATCACCTCGGGGGTGGCCGACAAGAGTGAAAAGCAAGGTTAGTTTAAGACTTTAGTTTAAGAAACCCCCGGAGAAGTCATCCAGCCTGACTATTCCTTCGGCACTATTTTTCCTAAAAACTCTATGTCTTAATAAAACTATGAAAGCAATGACAACACTACATAGTAGCTAGGGTGTGATTATAAATTAAGTATTAGGAGAAGTGTAGCTCGTGTGGGGAAGAAGGCAGGCCTTTGCTGCGTGCCCACCTTTCATATTCACAAGCCCCTCATACCACACCGGCAGTCCACCGTACAGGGACGAAACAGAGGCGTAGAAAGGTTACCTCCTTTGCTCAAGGCCCCATAGCTGGTCTATGATGGAGTCTGGACTTAAGCCCCGACATGCCTAATTCCAGAGCTAATGCTCTTTCTGTGCATCCTACCGCCTACTTCTCAATAGTCACAAGTTCAACATTAGTCAGGTCTGAGCTAATGAGATTATTGCAACGCCCTAGGGGACGACTGCTCCCTAAACTGGAGAACGTAGGAAGACACATTTCTTCTGTCAGCCTAACTCTGCCTGCAGCTCGCACAAGAGTAACTGGGACCAACTCTGGCAGAGGAAAGGCAAAGTCACTGCACCATCCCCGCCCCGGCGGGCTCACGGGACACAGTCACGGTGCTCAGCTTGACAGAGCTGAGCAAGGCACCCCTGCTCCCCTGGGAAGCCCCCGCTTCTTCTCATAAAGCACCCTCCTCTTCTTGATTCCTTCAAGATCTTGACAGAGCAGAACTGTAACGTTAATCAAAAAGCCAATCCCTACTAAGCTATTAGCTAATACATCATATCTAAGATATGAAAAAAAATTTTTTTTTGAAGCAGGGTCTTGCTTTGTAATTCAGACTAGCCCTGAACTCACTCCTGCCTCTGCCTCCTGAGTGCTGGGATGACAGGTGTGAGACACCACGCCTGGCACTGTGGTATGTGGTACTGATTGCTGGTAGGTGAGTCACCATGGCCAGCACTGTTGTATGTGGTTACTGGTGATCGAACTCGGGACCTTGCATTCGCAAGGCAGGTGCTGGAACCACTGAGCTAAATCCCCAAACCCTAAGACATGAATTTAAGAGCAAAAGAAAAGATAACTGGAATCAGGGAGAGATCTTTTGCAAAAGGGAAGGAGACCAAAAAACAGACAAGGAGGGGGGTGGGAAGGATTGAGGTATACCTTTTGCACATGCACCAACTCCACACAAGGAATATGATCGTATGGACTGCAAACATGTACTAATCAAAATCAAAATTTAAAGAGATATGGGTTTTAGCTCAGTTAACAGGTGCTTTACCATCACAGGAGGCACAAAGGCGTGATTACACTAATAGGCGTCTCAGGCACCTACAAGGTGAAAGAGAAACAGAACTAGCAGACTTCTCGGCACTTCCCCAGCCAACACAATCAATGAACGAGATGTTGAGTCCTACCAATACCCACTTCTGGGCTTAACTACCGCGTAGAGTAGCTCATTTTGTGAAGTAGGTACTGTTATTACACCTACTGCATACAGAGAAAAGACTCAGTTATCTCCCCACATCCCACAACCCATCTTTACAGAAACAGGATGCAAACTCGAGCATCATCCATCCTGCACCCTGCTCTAACCACCAGCTCATGCAGTTCTCAAGGGGGATCTGCAGGCCTGAAGGCCCCCAAAGTCAAAACTCAGTCTATGCAGATATTATGTGCTTTCCCCCCAATGTTGATATTCGCACCAACAGTGCAAAGAAGTGATAGAGCCTCAGCCCCAGTCAAGGTAATGGAAATAAACTGTCCTGTACACTCAGCAAAGGGGCAAACCGCCAGTTTCACTTAAAATTGTACTCACGAAAGCAATTTAAAAAATACTCATTTTTAAATATCTCCACTCTGATAGCCAGATCTTGTAAAATACACTGTGCAGCACTATGGAGAGTATGTAGGAGACACTTCTGGCACATACCTAAGAAAAACGTCCCAAGGAAAACAATAGGAAATTGAGCTCAGAACGTCCACAGCTAATGTCCTTCATGGAAAACCACCTTTATCAGCTCAGAGCTATAGCTGTTCAGAGTCAGGTATGTGAGAGATGTCGTCCTGAAGACAAAGACAGCCTGTCCCTTCAAAGAAACATCCCTAGGTGTTTCACTCCAGTGATATAATCTGACTTCTTAGGCGAGGTGGAATTCCTGAAAACGCGCAGCCTTTACCTTTACCCCGAGTTCCTGCTGGGTAAGGCTGGCTGTGACAGTGGACAGAGACTTTCTGATTCCATCTAGCACAAGCCAGCATCTGGAAGATCCAAAGAATTTGGTGAACCAGTATTTCCCAAATGACTAATGTATGATTTTACAAAATCCTGCATTACTAACAGGTTTAAATGTAACAGAATATTAAAGTTTATTCAGATAATTTCTGATTACATGGCAACTAACCTTTAAGTAACTACAGTAATAAAATTTTGATATTATATAGAATATCCATAGTTACCTGATACATATACCGAATGCTCCTTTTTCCGGCTACAGATCTGAGTGAGCCAAATTGTTCTCCCTATTTTGTTCACCTGAACAATAGGTGCATTGTATTACGCTGACATGCAAGCAGCAAGGAAAACCCATGTATCTCCTTTAAGCAGGAGGCCAAGAGACTTGCAAAAACAAAAAGGTAAAACTATGCCATTGTTTTCCCTGAATTTGTAGTGGACTTAGAAAATAATTATCTTAATAAAAGGTTATTTGTGTTTACCTGTGTTTTACTATTATTTTGTTTATGAATTTGGTTTTTTGTGATATGGGAGACTGAACTTAGCCTTTGCATTGAGCTACGTCCTCGGACCCTCTTTAAAAATTTAGATACAGAGCCTCACTACATTGCTAAAGTTAGACTTGAGCAATGAGTTAGTCTCATTACATTGTCCAAGTTAAACTTGCACTTGAGATCTTCCTGCCTTAGCCTCTCAGTGTGCTGGGATTACAGACAGGTACCACTATGCACTGCTTATTGTTTTTTAAAATAATAAATATTTAAAATTTTCTTAGTTTTAATCCCAGATATGATACGTATCAAAAAGCTCTTTGAAGCACTAAATAATCTGTATGCGTACAGAGGGACCCAGAGACCAATTCAAAAATCACAGCTCTACAGCCCAAAACCCAAATAAGAAAAAAGAGCAAGTGAAAAATACTGAGCAGCAGCACGTTTTAGGTGCTGCCTCGTCCTCTGGGCAAGGTTCCAGGATCCAGGTTCTCAACAGGCTCCGCGGACAAGGACAGTGATCACCAAGTTCCTCCGCACTCCCAGCAGCTCCCAGGTGCTCGCGGTGCCCACACCTCTCTTCTCCTGCACACGCCTTCTCTGTTGTCCCCTGCTGCTCTCCTCCAGGACTTGTCTCACTCACTCTTCTCCCTCCCTGCACTTTGCAGATCCTCCTTTCCTTTATGTGGCACTGGGGACTGAAGACAGGGCCTCCTCACGGAACTACACCTCCAGCCTGCCCGCCGCCTTATTTAAGATTTTTTTTTTTTGAGACAGTCTCACCGAATCACTAAGTTGCCCGTGTTGGAGCTGAACTTGTGACCCTCCTGCCTCGGCCCTGCAGGGTGCTGGGATTTCAAGCACGCACCACCATGTCCGGCTGTTGGGGTTTTGATTTTATAAATGGAGGTTTACAAAGCTTGAGATTCTAGAGGACATAAAGTCCAAACAGCATGTTACTGGCATCTGGAGAGGGGTCTGCTGCCACAGCACAACAAAACAGAGAAGGACAAAGGACCACAAGCACACAGAGAAAGGCTCACGGTGTGGGGTGGCCTCACTCTAGCACCCTGCTCTCCGCTATTAATTTGGCTGCTGTCTTAGTCACATTTCTCCTTGATGACACAAACACCCACCAAACGAAGTTAAAAGAGGAAAGGTTTATTTCTACTCGGTCTGTACGGGATTCAGTCCAGGGTCGGAGGGCTCCAAGCCAGGGTGGCACAGGAGGAGGGGCTGTAGAGGAGAAACACTTCAGGGCAGGCAGAGGGCAGCAAGCCGCAAGTGACCACACTGACCCTCTCTCTGTCTCTTGCACCTTATCCAAGCCACCCA
This sequence comes from Petromus typicus, assembly GCA_004026965.1. Taxonomy (NCBI): domain Eukaryota; kingdom Metazoa; phylum Chordata; class Mammalia; order Rodentia; family Petromuridae; genus Petromus; species Petromus typicus. The sequence continues at coordinate 45,992 of PVIR01003593.1, forward strand.
TCCTGACAGCAGGTAGCATTCACACCGTGATCTCAGTATCACACGCCCTAGATCAAACCATCTCCAAAAAGCCCCACCTATGGCTGCGTGGGGTTTGGGGGTATGTTTAGACACAGCCACAACAATCGCGGGAGTCCCACCCATTCCTGCAAGTCAGTGCTAATCAAGGTAGACCATACCTAACTACCTTTTAAAAAAATTATAGTTACGTGTACATATTAATTAAATAATAAAATGTATCTGAAACTCTACACATTCTTTTTCTTTTCTTTTTTGAGACAAAATCTTGCTTTGTAGTTCAAGCTCACCCTGAACTCATTATGTAACCCAGGATAGCCTCGAACTCACAGCAATCCCCCTGCTTCTGCCTCCCGGGTGCTGGATTACCGGCGTGAGCCACCACGCCTGATGCTGTGATATGTGGTACTGGGAATAGAACTCAGGACCTTGCACTTCCGAGGCAGACACTGGAACTGCTGAGCTAAAGCCCTATCCCTGTATATTCTTTTTCTATAGCATTGAAATGCTGGCTCTGATAGTTGTGTCTGTCTGTCTGTCTGAATGTGAGGTCTTGAAAAATAGAATTCTATCTCAATCACAATGTCACGATCAATCCTCGGCATATGGAGAGAAATTCAGACAAGATGTATCAAATTAACCAAACGAACCAACTTCCCAACAAGCACCAAGCAATCTTCCCAGAGCAGCGTGGCTTCTCCAGAGGAAGGCTAAATGGACCAGCTAGAAGAAACCAAGGACTGCCAGCATTTCTCAGGATGTTATTACGACATCTGGGTTCACTGTCAAGTCTTGTCAGACTGACGTCACCCTTGAAACTTAAAGCTGATGCTCAACCCCAGGACCCCCAAACCCTCCAGGTCAAGCCCAACACCTCCTGGACCCTTCCCAGGCATAGCAGGCCTCTGGAACTTCACAAATCCACAGGGAAAAATATTTTCTTCCCAAATGCAACAAAACAGCGTGTGGGAACGAAGGGTGAGGAGTCCAGGAAACCCCGCAAGCACTACAGACAGAACGACTAAGAGGGTCAGGCAAACGCGCTCTCCCTGCAGACTGCGGCTGCCCTGTCCTCAGTCCTCACCCCCCTCCCTCTCCCTTCCCTGCTGGCCAGTCACCACTTTCCTAGGGGAAGAATCACAAGGCCTTCTTAGGCTCTGCCAAAAACCAGATATTAGTTTCCTGTCAGTAGAGTAAGACCCTTAGAAGGCACTCATGTTCATCCCCTTATTTCACCAAAAAGGACACAGAAAAAGTCGCTGAAATGATCTTGAGATCATTTCTCAATTCCTCTCCGCACCTTCCAGGAAAACTGGGGTAAGAGGAATGCAGGGCTCAAGGTCAGAGGGGAAAGGCACTGGAATGGTTACAATGCTGTTAGTCTCTGGCCAACATGGTTTCCTGAGCATCCACCGGGTGCTGGGTGCCAGCTGGATGGGGCTTTGGGGCTCTAATTTAATACGTTGAAAATTTAAAGAACGGGCACACCACATGTATTTCAATTTTTTCAGATTTGAGATCTGAGCAGAAAAATGAAGTAAATGTGAAAAGTGTTATGTGAGCATACAAATCCCTACTAATTCTTCAAAATGAATCTATTACGTATTGCAAACATATATTTAAAAAATAAGTCTGGGTTTTAGTCTTGAACATAAGGACACACACACATGCACATACCTCCCAAATAAATACAGTAATCTAGAAAAATGAAAAGCCTACTGTGAATGGAATCAGAAAGAAATAGAGGCGGAAAAAATTGAGTAAGGGCTAAAGAATTTCTTCATATTTAAAATGAAGAATTTGTTTATAGAGTTACTGGGAAAGGATTTCTACTAAGCGAAAAGACAACACTTTGTTGTTCTGATAAGAGTCAAGAACTTTTTGGATGTTCTTAACCCCTTTAGGTCGCCACAAGAGGGTGCACACTTCCTTATGAATATGGAATCCACAGAAAAGTTTCCCTTCCTCTGACAGTGGCTGCCTGTCACCTCCCCGGATCCTGGAGAACAGGATAAACGAAAATGTGGTGGTCATGTAATTCTTGGGGGGTAGGAGAAAATGTTTCAATTCCAAATCACAGAAAAGAGTTGTAACTTGCCCTAGATCAGAGATCTTAACCTGAGAGCCCAAACTTGAGTCCCAAATCCTGTCTACATGTTCCTTATTTCCTTCTCACAGCACAAGCCAAAGCCATACCACAATCCCGCAGTGCGTCTAACTCATTCTGTCTTACTGACCAAAGAATGATATACTGGGAAGATTGGGGACTATCTGCTTTTAACATTTTAAAGCTGTTTTTTAATGGGTGTGTTAGCACCGGTAATTATTTTTATAGGTTTCCAGGGAAGGGAGAGGTCAGCTGACACTTGGCTTCAGTATTCAAAGGCGGCAGCGACACGGACTAGAATAGTGTTCAGTGGTGCTTACAACAGGCAAATTAACTGCAGGCTCAAATTCTTCAGACAGATCCCCTGCAATTCAGGCCAGCACCTCACTTGAAGGGGTTTCCTCATGACTAAGGGCGTGGTGGTGAAGGACTGGGCGGGCACAGTCCCCGATTCTGTCTAAAAACCCTCCCGCCACAACCTTGCCTCGTACTTTTATCACCACGAACTCCAAACTGGCCACAGAAGTGGGGCTTATGAAATTCGATGAAGAATGAATGAATGAATGAATGAATGATGAGTGGCAGGAACGTGGCACAGGAAGTGGTGCAAAAATGGGGGAAAGATGATTCTAACAGCTATCTGCACACACTTCCTTAACTCATCCTAGATCAGCACAAGAAGCAGGGAGCTCGTCTTTGGCAAATGAGGAGAAAACCCAGAGATGGACAGAGGAGGGCAGGAAGGGACGGAGACTAAAAAGAGCCCTGGGATGCGTCACGTCTGTGCACCGACTCCCCATGAGGAACGTGATCAACACCATGTACTATAAACATGTACTAATAAAAAGATAAAAACTGAATAACAACAGAAGAACACTGGGTCCATCTGAAGGCCTTCTTCCGTGTCCCTCTTTGGGTCTTTAGCGGTACTGTCGCAGGACTTGGGGGGATCACATTCACCAGCATTAAGGCTTGTTCGTATGTGTATCTAGCTGAAGCTGCTGAATTCAAGATGGCCCTGAGGCTCACTGCTGGGCCTACGCGCTACGGCAGGGTCTTCAGGACACTCGCAGCTCCTCCAGGAGTCCTAATAGACCCCTGATCCCTTCCACTGTAAACATCACACCCCTCTCAATCTCTGTTGAGTTGGAGGGACGCTGCTCTCGCCTGACTCCTAGAGTGCAGATAATTTCAGGGCTACCTCTCAAAGGTGAAGAGAGGACCTTCTATGGCTTTGAGCTAAGATTTTACCTCACATCCCCACCTGTTCTGGTGGCCCTCTTGAAACCCAGCATCATATGTACACCGTGTGCAAGATCACTCCCTAACACGTGGTGGGGATTCTGGCGCTAACATGCTGCACTTCCTCCCTTTGGAACTCGCTTATCTGATGTGGCCGTTCCCTGTTCAGTAAGAAGTGCCTTTGCATTTTCTTACAACCTGCGGATCCCAGCAGGGGACTCTGTGGAAGGAGGAATTAGTGGGTGGATTCACCAGCTAAATTCTTCGAGTTTCAATTTAGGTTTCATCAACACCCTCCGCAACACCAGACTGCATGGTGTGGGGGACGGGCCTTGGTCTGGCTTCCACAAAAGTGTAACCAGACTCCTCCCCTTGACCCTGATATGCAAAACTGTGCAATCAGAACTGAGCGGCAAATCCAGGCTAGGAAGGGCCATGATCTCAGCCATCGAAATTAGAACTGGAAAAGCCCTCCTCAAACCCAGGCAAAGTAGGTTTTGCCTCATATCTCCTAGACAGGGTTTCTGGGGCTTCCTTTAGGACTCCAGTTTATAAACTAATGAGTCATATCATAAAAATAACTTATCCTGATGTTGAGTGTTAATTTTTATTTGTTATATACTGCTTTGATGGATTCTAAATACATTTTTCCTTTCCATGATGCTCACATCCTTTGCATTCTTAGAGCCTGTTATCATACCCCCTTTAATCATCCTTTGGCCACGCTATACATATTTAGCTCCTTTCATCTCTCCTATGTCCTTCCTTCCAGCAGCGCTGGCTCCCCTTTAAATTCCTTCCAATCTGTCAACATCTTTCTGGACCGATGCACACCCTCCCTTAATAAACAATCTAGGTCCCCTCCCATCTCCTGGAGTTCTCCAAAGACGCCAACAGTGAAGGCGAACTGGGCCTCAAGTCAGAACTGGTAGTTCTGTTCCTGGTTCTGCTCCCAGGCTCAGCTGCTCTTCTGGAAGGTGGCAATAACATTTTTCACAGATTAAAAAGTGTTTCGTATGGAATGTGTATGCATACATCACTTGAACAATAAAAATAGGAGGAGGACTGGGGATTTTAGCTCAGTGGTGCTGTTTCCTGCCTTGCAAATGCAAGGTTGTGAGTTCGATCCCCAGTACTACAAAAAATAAATATAAATATTTTTTTAAATACTGGAAATAACTCTATCAACAGGCTAGTGGCTTTAGGTGAAAGTTATGTATTAACAGTAAACTCCCAAAGAAGTTGCCACTAAGAGTTCATAGCCTCGGTCATACCTGTATTTTTCCTTACTGACAAACTAATAACTGCTCACGGACACCTCCCACAACGTTGTGGAAAGTGCAAATATCCTCCACAACTGAATTTTTGGCATGAAGTTTGCAAATGTCCAATCTGAGAGCGTTATTCTGCTGTCCTTGCTGCCTGGCGGCTGCCTTGCAACCCATCTCCCAGATGCACCTGCATTCCTGCATCGTAACAGGCTGCTGCACCACATGTAGCTATTCCAGGCGTTCTTAGTTTTATTTCTTGACTGATGGGTGTGCTCCGGTGTAAGCTTCTACCTTTTAGCTTCCCAGAAAGGGCTGCCAATTTATATCCTCATCACCAACAGGCAGAAGGTTGTTTTTTGCCACACCTTTGCCAACAAATGGATATCTTTTTCCCATCTAACTGCTTTGCAAAATGATAAAAGCATGAGAAAAATCTAAAATAAACTTATTTCTACCAATACAGAGCACCCCACTTAGTACCTATTTGGGAGTGTCTTGTGGTATGTAGGTAACTGTTCAACACAAGACATTAGCTGAGTGCTTATTATTTTTCAAGCAATAAACTGAAGATTAGATGAAAACAGCCCAGAATCTGCCCCTAAAAGGATCAAGCCAAAGATGAATGTGAAAAGGTGCAGAACACGGCAGGCAGCTCGCTCTCCTTCCGAAGGGTATGGAAGGTACAAAAGCAACAAAGAAGGGAGAAAGGAACAGCCCAGGGAAACGGGGAAGGCGTCAGGGAGGTCACCGTACCTGGGCTGGGTTTGAAGGACCAGAGAAGAATGAAAGGTTAATCCATGCAGAGGAATCAAGGACTGGTCTCTGCAGCCACTATCATCCTCCCCAGAAAGCGTTTCATTACGATATAAAGTCCAGCTGTTGAGAGTTAAGCCTCAGAGACAGTCTTATTGTTTCTTCTATATCATTTGCAGTTATATTTCTACTCACAGAGAAACCAATCCACAGTTTTCTGGGTATTTCATCCAACAGAGGGTGTTAAGATTGCTCTTGTTCCTTCACAGAAGATGGTGTTTTACAAAATGGGTAGGAAAAAAAATCACTGACTACACAATGCAAAGATTAGACTGTCAGCCAGGCACAGCGGTGCCCACATGTCATCCCAGCATTCAAGAGGCAAAGGAAGGGTTCCAGTTTCGAGGCCTGGCCTGGGCTACACAGAAAGACCTGTCTTAAAAACAAAACAAAATAAACTTGCCAAAGTGTAGCTTCTCAGGTACAGTGGGATGTGTACGTAAGTGAGATCAATGACTTCCCTTTGGCTCCTACAAAAAATAGACTGGATCTGCACAAAAATGAAACACGGCACGTTTTTTAAAGCAGCACAAGTATTTACTAATAGCATCACATAGTTTTCCTCCCCTGAGCCTGTCTTTCCTAAGTATCTATGACCAACACCACATGTGGGGATGCAGCTGCACACAGCCAGGGGCACAAGCTCTAACGTGAAGGGCGCAGGTTCTCGTTCTCGGGACGGAGGGCGTCAAGGGAAGGTGACCTAAGACCCAGGTGACAGTACAGCTGCAGCTGGCATCCAGCCCCACAGTGGAGCCCAGGTTCCAGCTGGGATCTGAGGCCACTGTGCCCAGGACTCACAGATACAGACAATTATCATGTCTCCATCTTTACTAAAAATAAAGACACTACCAGGTTGTTTCCTTTTTAAAAACTGTCAAAAAGCAAAGAGGATCCTTACAAACATGAAGCTGTAATTCAGACCAGCTTGAAAAGAGAAATCCTGTTTGCAAATTTAGTGCAAAAAAGCCAGACAAAGTAAAGAATAAGATGCTACTTTTTTTTTTTTTGTACTGGGGATCAAACTCAGGGCCTCATGCTTGCTAGACAGACGCTGTGCCACCGAGCTAAATCCCCAGCCCCAGACATTTTTTTTTTTTTTTTTGAGTCAGGGTCTCGCTTTTGTAGTTCAGACTGGTCCTGCGCTCAGCTTTGAACTCACAGCAATCTTCCTGCCTCTGCCTCCCAAGGGCTAGAATTACAGTTATGACTGCTGGTGGGCGTGAGTCTCCACACCCAGCATTGTTCTATGTGGTTACCAGGAATCGAACCTGGGCCCTACACTTGCAAGGGAGATGCTGGAACCACTGAGCTAAATCCCCAGCCCTAGACATTACCTTTTTATATGTCTATCACTCAATCAACAGCACCTACTATGCTAAGTACTACTGGGCTGAGAGTACTAAAACAAGAGAGCACAGTTCCCATTTCAAAGCACTCAGTGTAGTAAGAACTCACGCTTTCTCTTGGGTTTGATTTCCCTCTGGTGGAGTTCCAATAGAACTAGAATAGACCATCAGATTTACTAAAAGTATAGTTATGTGAAAGTTTTTTCCAGTTTTATCCTAACAATCATAACTGTTAACACTGGTTGAGTCCCTTGTCAGTGTCAACCAATCCATTATCAGCACAGTGTATTTTTTTTTTTTTTTTTGGTACCAGGACTTGAACTCAGGACCTTGTGCTTGCCAGGCAGGTGCAGCACCCAAGCTAAATCTCCGGCCCTCAGTACAGTATACTGTTGAGCACAATTCTTTGAGTTACCACTGGCTCTTCAAAGGTGAAGAAGCCAAGCTCAGAATCATAAGTTATACACCTAGCAAAGGTTAGAGGCAAGTCATAAACTTGGATCTCCCCAGCGAGACTTGGGCTCTCACCTACCATGCACCCAAAAGACTGGGAAGAGTCTTCACAGATGGAGGGAATGTATTTCTTTTTGAGGAATTGCTCTGTCAAAGGCACATGCGCAAAACACAAATAAGCTCAGCAAGTTCTACCAGCATCTCAGAGCCCACTGAGAATTTCAGAAATCCAACAGTACCACACGGAGCTACTCCGCTGCCAACCGAAGTACAGTCTTAAAAAGAGTGGGTGCAAAATTTGATGTTTAGTAAACTTCTTATGTGTCGAGCCTGACCTTCCAGATTCAACTTCCTTTTCTTTACAGGATCCATGGGCCAATTTGTCCGACCGACAAACACATGATGTAAGAATGAATCAGTCACCCACAGTGAGCAGCGTGTTGTCCCATGAATAACTGCTATTTGTCATTGTCAAAAACAGAATTCTGGACTCCGTGGGACGACAGATAAGGAGAATTCAGAACCCAGCTGAGAAAGTCACGGGAAGCCAGACAACAACAGGAAATGGGCAGGAGGATTACAGAACTCACAGGGTGTGTCACCCAGATAGTCACACAGAAAGCCCCTGCTATGACAGGCCCTGCACCTGGTTCAATGCTTTGCTGTCACCAAACACAGACTCTCCGTCATTCACTTTGGAGCCTGTGTGTATTTAAGCACAATGGAACAGCGCAGCGTGTGTGTGAACCGAGCACACCCCTATCCGTCCGATGCATACAGCTCTAGGGATGCTCTCGGTGAGCACAGGCTTCTGGTTCATTTGCCCTGGGGGTTCTGCACAATTCAGAGCAAATTCAAGGTAAGCATGTTATGCTGTGGCTCAGTCAAGGTCCAGCCCCAGGAAGGCCGTTTCCCCTGAGCCAGAACTCACCGTGGAGAAAGCAGAAATGTGAAAGATCACAGGGCTCCAAAATACCCTCGCTGTGGCTACTTCCTCACATCAGCCAACCCTTACACTGAACGCGATGACTCATGGTGCTAGTGGGATGAGGACACAGAGATCTCAGCTCTTACTCATCAGTAAGCTGACGGGAGTGTTGGGAGAATGCGTGTATATCAGGAAACAAAATAAGAACAGCCGGGTTAGTCAGGTGCAGCATTTCTATGGTTTGGGCAAGAACAACACACAAGCTACAAAAGGCTGGCTGTGTAATCCTGGTGGCTGGGATATAAACTGGATGCCCTCGTGTCTGCATTTTAAACTGCACCGTACAAAGTAAAAGCTAAACAATATTCTTTTGTTCATACAGAGTGAACATGAAGTGGAAAAGAAAAAACAACATCACCAGTGAAGAGACAGCAGAAGAAAGTTTGTCTTCTAACTTTGCACAACAGTCCACCTACTAGTTTTCTGGACAAAGGACCCGTATTTGCATTCTACACTTCTCCCCACAACTTACTTAACTGGCCTCAGCAACTGTAACAGGTAAGAGGATTAAACCACGACCGATTCATTGTCTTCTTCCAACAGGACCTCAAACCTCAGGCTGGCCCTGACTAGATAATTCAATAATAAAGCCAGAAAAAAAATTACTGCTCCTACAGGCTGCTGCGTATGGTGAGATCCGCAGTCCGCACATACCCGTAACCTCCTCGCACCAAATGCAACGCACCAGAGGTCGCAGGAAACCTAAGGTGTTCAGCCTGCAACCAAAGTGCAAACATCAAGTCGATTCCAACAGTCTCCCTGGTGTCTAGGATCGTGCCAAAGGGCTCCCCCGCAGTGAAACAGGCAGAGGGCAAGTGAGGTGGCAGAGACACATTCAGTGCAGACCTGTGTGTGACACTAGCGGCCTAGACTCTGGCTACAACTCGTTATCCAGGGACACCTGTCACCTTCAACACTTTGGAGAAAAAATATAACTAACGTTTGACGACTGTTTACGGTTTAGTAAACACAAACATTTTTATATAGGGACTCCTAAAAAGTATTTTAATACAATCTTTAGGGTTTCAATGATAAAAGTAATGGTACTTTTAATGTTCTTGAACTGACTCTGGCTCTGTAGTTATTCACTTCACATTTGTGCATTAACTGAAAATGTGCGCTTCTGACCTTCAGCATAACTGAAGTGACCATTGGCCCTGACTGAGGGGAAAGGAAGGAGCAAAAGGCGCACGATGCTCATCGTAGGAAACCAGTCAAGAACACTGATTCCATTGGAGGAAAGCATTGTCAACAGCTTGTCGCTTTTCCAACTTGGCTTTTATAAAATACAATTTTGTATTTTTTCTTAAACTTAACACACAATGTTTTCATCCAGCATTAAATACAAAAAAAATCAACACTGTATTTCTCAGTAAAAACAAACTCTGGATTTTTTAAACCAATTCCTTTTTTTTTTTTTTTTGAGACAGGGTCTTACTTTGTAGTTCAGGCTGGCCCTGAGCTCAGCCTCCAACTCACATCACAGCAATCCTCCTGCCTCTGCCTCCCGAGTGCTGGGATTACAGGCGTGAGCTACCATGCCCGGCACTGTGGTGTGTGGTGCTGATTGCTGCTGGGCTTGAGTCTCCACGCCCAGTATAGTATGTGGTTACCAGGGATCGAACCCCGGTCCTTGCACTTGCAAGACAGGCGCCGGAACCACTGAGCTAAATCCCCAGCCCTAAACCAATTCCTGTTTGTGAATATTTAGATTGTCATTTTTTCCCAAATTACCAGAAGGTACCTCTCTGTGCTTTCTGGAAAAGGAGTGACACCGACGTCCAGGGCCTGCTCTCGGGTTGAGGAGCCAGAAGGAGATGTGGCTCACACGCTTTACAACGGAGTCCTCTCCACACTCCGCTGGCATCTCCTCTGATCACCAGGGTGTAACTTCACAAATTAAAAACCCAAATAGTGGAAAGACAGCCCGCCCCAGCCTCTTCTGTGAACTCTCTCTCCCTCCAGAGGGAGGCGCAGTGGACCAAGTTAGGGCTCCAATCAGGAAGAGTGAGCTCTGATGGAATTTGGAGCACAGAGCAGGGACACCCCTCTGTCCTCCCGAGGTGTGCCGCCAGACCCAAACAGCTCTTTGGGAGGGCCAGAAAAGAGAATTAATTCTGCAAAGGTACAAGGTTTCAGGCTTTGAGGTTAGGAGAAAGGTTCCATAAATATTGACTGTACAAATTCTGCTTCTGTTGACTCGCTGACACAGAGCAAGGTGTGGTTTCTCCTTCCGGCCCCCAGAGGCAGCTGGGAAAGCTGGGGCTGACAAGTCAGTGGGAAACGGCCTGGTCGAGGTGGGACCAAGAGACAGCAGGCATGGCCAGGGTGACTCAGAAACGAGTGCAACCATCTTCTGACTGTCCTCGCCCCCCAGGTCCTCACAACGCCCTCTATTCACTGACGCCGAAAACCAAAGAAGAGACACACACGCACTAAACACTGGCCACAGAAACCAGAGCCAGGGCTGGCTGGCCACACACAGTCCACCGTGTAGCTGCCTCCCCACCAGCCGGAACATCACATTCACACTGCGCGTCACTAGGCGGCAATAAAAGTCAGAGGTATACACAGAGGCGGAAGCGTCTTCCTCCGCTTCGGTGGTCTGAAAGCTCCTCTAGGCAAAGCCATGCCTTTTTGTTGATACTGTTAATTCCCTGCTAACTGAAGTAGCCAAAAAAGCTATGCTTAGAAAGATGCTTTTCCCTCAGGTAGAACCACAACTGAAGCGCCCCCAGACCCACGAGAATCTACCCTATTAGAAAGATTCCAAAACCTACTGGAGGACACAGGTTGGGGAGCACTTTTTCTCCTCTGATGTGATGAGAGACTCCTTACACACGCAGGCGCGCACACACAAACTCAACTCCAACCTAATCCCCGATTCTGAAAACCACACTAGTTATTCGTGTAACTTAAAACATGGTCTACACAGCCCGTTGTGTAGTTTAGGAGCACTGAGAGCGCTAGGCAGACTTCTTCCGGTGCTGCTACAAGCAGCTGTGGACATAAATCCGAGTGGATCCAGCACAGTGTCTTCAAGGGCAGGTTCTTCCGCGATGGGGAACTCGAAGGGCCGCTTCACATCGTCCTGGTGAAAGCAGCAGCTGAGCTTAAGGACAACTGCTCCCCTCCGCAATCGCAACCCAGGGAGCGTCTTGCAGCAGTCAGCCCTGGTTCTCTCTCTCTCTTTCACTGGCCTAGAAAACTCCAAACTGAGCAATTTCCAAATCGCTACAAACTGAGGGTAACTACCCAGCTAGATGGCAACAAAATCAACATGTCTTAACTTGCTAGGACCTTCAAGCTTCCTCTATTAATTATCTCCTCACAGTGTCTAACTCTCAATTTGTCAACAAGTGTTCTTGATTGCTTCAAGAGATACTCCGGAAACCCAGGGATTCCTCCCTGCTCTTCACCCTCGTTCACTCACCACTGGCTATTTAGGATCGCAGGGCTTTATTGTGTCTGTTGTTTTTTTTTAAGTTTGGATGATGCCCAGCTTATTGGGAGTGTCCCAAATAGGATGATGAGAGTTTCCTTCCTGTGGTTTTAACAGGAGTCCTCTACTCACAACAGCCTCTGCAGAGGCAATAAGGGCAGGGGAGAACGGGAGGCTGGCGGAAGGGTGTCAGCGACCAGCACTACTGCACCGGAGAACCAGAGAAGCACAGCAGGGCAGCACCCTTTCATGTATCCATTCCTTTCCACTCGATAACAGGTCATATAAAGGCTTTCTTACAAATCACAGAATTTGCATTATATCTAAACATTCCCAGCCTGCCCATTCTAGACCAGTAGAATGCTAAGGCATGTATGTACAAGCTACAATCTTCAGCTTCTGACTTAGCATCACCACCACGGCCACCTTGCCCTCTGCACACATCCTCACCGTGGCAAACTCTTCTGCAAAGTCTGCATTGAAACTAACAACAGGCAGGGCCAGGGATTTAGCTCAGTGGTTCTGGTGCCTGTTTTGCAAGCACAAGGACCCAGGTTCAATCCCCGGTAACCACATACCATACTGGGCATGAAGACTCACGCCCAGCAGCAACCAGTACCACATACCACAGTGCCTGGCATGGTGGCTCACGCCTGTAATCCCAGCACTCGGGAGGTAGAGGCAGGAGGATTGCTGTGATGTGAGTTGGAGGCTGAGCTCAGGGCCAGCCTGAACCACAAAGCGAGACCCTGCCTCAAAAAAAAGAATTCTGGAGTGTGTCATTTAAACAAGCAACTAGCATCTATACAAGAGCATAAATAAGTAATGAATGGGTGAGCTGCCCTTCTGAAGGGGGCCTGTTCTCCCACTATCAAAGTCTGACAGTCTACCCTCAAAACTCTATGGTAACTTCCAGACCACTTCCTCTTAGGGGAGGAAGGTGATCCTACTACAAAGCTTGTCTCTTATGCACATCTCTTCTCTGGGTAATTTTGAGGAAAAAATAAACAAATATCAAGATGTTCACCACCACCACCTCCAGTATGAAAGTAAAACTGAACCTAAGACAGGACTTAGAATTAGGCCAGGAGATGGTCTCTCATTAAAAGGCAAAGGTGCGCTATTATAATTAACCAAGTTACAGTGTGTCTAAGAAATCCCAGACATCCTGCTAAGAACATGAGGTAGCTGGTGCAGGGAAGAAACAGCCTGCTCCCCAGATGAATCAGGGAAGTGCGAGTTCCTAACAAAACATAAAAGTACACCAGAAAGGCAAAATCGTCTTGGCTTTATCCCCTTTGCTGACTGAAAATCCTTCCCTGGAAGGGACAACCTGGCCCCGCAGCACCTAGCAGCACCCCTGGGGTCTTGCTAACACACACCTTGCGGGACTTTCCCCCAGGAGTTCCTGGGGCAGGTGGCAAGGGGGCCGCACGCAGGCGTCCCGGTCCCAGGTTTCCTACTACCCGGGTTTGGAATCCGCTTCCTCTTCCGTAGGCTTCCTCGGCCATGTCAGGAAGCTCCACACGGAAGTGCTTCAGGAAAGGCCAGAGTTCGCCCTCGACCCTGGAAAGTGTCTGCTGATTTATAATCCACACATTACAAATCTCTACTCATTCTGAGATCTTTCAGAGCAAAGCAGTTCTGGAATACAAGTTCTAGAATAAAATGTACCTGGGTTTCAATCCTGACTCTGTGCTCTCGGATAAATCAATCCCTGAACAAGTTTCATCTGTAAAATGAGGATAACTGTAATAGCAGTACCTCAGAATGCAATTACGTTAAAGCCCAAAGTCTAATTCTCAGGAAAAGTTAACAACTGTTATGCTAGGTCCTTGCTAAGGATGTCTAGACTTCTCTGCCCAGGTCACCTGTAATCTAAGCGCTCTTCCTCCACCAACAATGCCTAGCTATTCACATTGTTCTACAAAACATTAAGATGAAATACGGAAACAGGATTCTCCCGGAAGCAGATCACTCCCAGGCCTCTTCACTGCCCAGTTCTCCTCCCAGCCCGGACCCCAGGCCTCAGTGCGGCGCCTCCTCGCAGCTGTGTACCCCCGATGCTGGCAGCGCTGATCAATAAAGGCTTTCGGAGTAGAAGGCAGGCGCCAGGGTGAATTCAACCAACCAACTGCACAGGCAAGCTGTCAGAGGCCTGGCCTGTGCCTTTCCCTGGAGATTCATTTCTTCTTCTGAAATTTCTGCTTCACTTTGATAACATGTTATTTCAACACTAAGGCATGGAGACTAAAAGTTAACATCACTAGTAGAAATTCTATCAACAACCACCACTGGTAAAAACTTGATGAATGTTACCCCAGTTGTGCGCATTTTTTACAAAAGTGGGATCTGACTGCTCATTATACTGTAATTTGTTCACTTACTGTATTTTTAAATTTTACAGGTTTTTAAATTTTTCTGAAATAATTTTAACAGCTACCAAGGGTTTCGTGACATTGCTGAACAATAATATGCCCTTGGGAATCACTCCTTTCTGACATTACATAAATTCAGTTCTATGTTTCTCAAAAATGAGAGTTTGTTTCTATGGTACTCGGGGGTTGAACCCAGGGTCTTTGTCCTGAGCTGCATTGCTACTCTTTCTGGGTCTGTTTTGAGACAGTGTCTGACTGAACTGCTACAGTGACCAAGCTAAGCTTGAACTTGCAGTCTTCCTGCCGTAGCCTCCCAGGGTGCAGAGATTAGAAGACTGCATCATCCATGCCCATCTTAAAAGCGAGAAATCAGAACTTATGTTATGCATATTCTCCATTACCGAAAGCTAATAAGAAAAAAAATTTTTTTTAAATTTTTTTAAAAAGAGAATTAAGATATATAAACTACATATAATTTCTCATTCCCAGTAGGGAAACATATATGGGGCTGAGAACGGGAGATGCAAATCTGTTACTCTGTCCACGTGACTGAGTTAACACAGTTGAAGAATCAAAGTCCTCGTCTGAGACGTGCAGCCCCTATCTAGCCTGTGCCTCTGAGGGCTCTTCAGGAGCACGCTCAGCCCTGACGCCGTGTGGAGCTCTGGCCTTTGCAGGCATGGGCGGGGCCGCCCTCGAGGAAGGCTGGCTTCCTGCACGTCCGCGTCCGCCCTGACTGTGCAGCACCTCCAGGTCTCTCCCTGGCTTCTCTCTGTCTCAGCATGCGCTATCTCCAGCCCAGTACAATGAGTCTGCCGTCACCCTGGGGCAAGCTGATAGTCAGACTGCGCCGCGCACCTTTTTCCAGAATTGGGAATCCTCCCTCCTCCTCATTCTTATCTTCCTTAAATTCTATTTACACTCAGATGTCTCACTCAAAGCCAATTCTTCTATGAAGCCATCTGAAAAAGCTACTAAACTCTTGTCTCTGTATTGTCTTTCTTTTGAAAAACTTGTATCGAGTTTCTATTATGTGCCAGACACTAAGTGAGTCACTGCACATGAGAAAATGAAAAATCAACACAGAACAGGTTCCTAGTTTTGTTTTCCTTTCTCTATGAGTCTCATCTGCACTGTTAGGTGTAAACTTCCAAAGAGCTGATATACTGGTATGAACTTCTAGAGAGCTGATAAATTGCACCTATTAGCTTTTCCAGAACTACCAGCACGGCATCAGGCATGTGGGAAACGCTGAGTGAATGTCTGATGATTGATTTCTGATTGGTGGTTACAAATCCAATTTACCCATGTATATTATATATAACCTGACCTGCCTGTGACAGCAGCTATTCACAAATCGAAGCTGACAGCTTCCTATCGGAGGAGACCAGCCACGAACGCTATGTTCTGAAACTAACTGGGCTCAAAGGCTGCCTGGGAAGAGGTGTGAGTGTCCTTTCCAGACAACGGGAGCAGCGTGCGTTGGGCACGGTCAGCACCCATGACGCCCTGCCCACAGGAGCAGGAGCCATACACACTTCTGAATGGCAAGAGGCGAACGCTCGGTATGGGGGCTTCCTTCCACATGTATGGGCAGCTGACCACGCACATGGTCAGCAGTCCACTCTTCGACGGCTCTAACACTCAATCACCGACCCAATCGCTGCATCTCCCAGGCCTGAGGAGGTCGCTTGGGACCTTTCAAGCATCTGACCTGCACACTAGTTCACCAAGTATTTACCAAAAACCAAAAGGAAAACACACAAAGAAAAGCACGGGCTTTGAGATGAAGAAAATCTAGGTTTGATTTCTAGAATGACCAGCAACTAGCCATGTGGAAACGCGGCTGATTTCGTTCAGCTAGTTTCCTTCTCGAGGAATAAAGTGGGGTGACTGAGGTGTGTGGTCCGGAAGAGGTGCTCCAGATGGAGGAGAAGATGAACGGGCAGGTGGGCACTGTGCTCACGCCGCAGCACATCCAATGGGGCAGTTTCATGGGGGACCCAACTCAGTGAGGGGAAGAGGAGACAGATAGCTGTCTCATGCTTCGGGCTCTGTGTGCCCATCATTAAAGTCTCTGAAACATGGAAACGAGTCTCACTGACATGACAAGTAACAAACACTACCCCAAAGCATTTATGAAGTAAAATACAACTCTCCTCAACTTTGAGTACATGGTTTTTTCAACAATTCAAACTGTTTGGGGGACAAAACTCAATAGGAGAAAAAAGTGCAGTTCAAGGTACTTTCGCCCTTTTTTATCTTGTGAACCCTTGTGAACCCCCAGAAAGTCACTACCCTGAAATCAGTGCTGATTCTTTACTGAAGGTTTTACCAGGAAACCAAAACCAATGCCAGAGTCCAGTCTTGCGCAGGCCACCGTGAAGAGACTACACGTAGTGCACAGCAGACACACAGATACTTGTCGAACCTGAGAATGAATTTCGGTTACAGCTGGCCTGTGTGTCCCGTGGGCAGGGAGACCTGAACGTCAGCGTAATAAATGTTACTATGAGTAAGAGTTCCCCTCTTCAAAGTCAGGTGAGAAAATGGAGCGCATACAAATGCGCAGTTTCAATCTCTCCTGAGAACAGAGTAACTGAAAGAAATACTGAAACAGAAGCTGGCGTCCACTCTGCAACCCAGGCCACTATCAGCTCTGCTGTTTCTCCCACCTCAGGGGAAGGTGTGAGTGGTTTTGTCAAGTGGATTTCAAGTTTGTTAAGAAAGTCAAGGAGAAATGCCGCCATCCTGAGGTATCTTGCCAAAACATTTATCCCCATTCCCAAGAAAATACTGAAAACGTAAGGACTTTGGTATTCAAATTCCACTGCACGGGCGGGAGAGTTCAGAGCCAAAGACCTGCAAAAGGCAACACGACCCTTCGGAGATGAGTCAGGTGTTTGCTCCTTTCGGGGAAGCACAGCCTATCTGGGACGCACAGGGAGGGCCGAAAGACTGCAGTGACCTTACTAGAATTTCATGCTCACTTATCCATGTGACCGAGAGCCCGTTTCCAGGCTTGTCTCTCAGAAGTCACCCATAAATCAGCCAATGGGACGAGGCTGCAAATAGCATCATATCTCATGAGCAGGAAGCCTGGCTACGCAGCTGGATTTTTTTGTAGTGAACAGAGAATGATAAAATCTGTCTGCCTTCACTTTTTCTCATGAAAAGTTTTAAATCTGCACAGTAGGAGAAAGCCAGTGTAGTTATTCCAGCTTTAACAGGTACCAACACAGGGCCAGTCTCGTTCATTTATACCTTGTTTGTACTTAGCCCATTCAATTATTTTAATGCTAAATCAAGATATTATAGCATTTTCTTGACAAATACAGTATCAGTATGCACTACAAAAAGACAGATTTTTTTTTTTTTTTTTTTACTACCTCAAGACCACCAACATATACTGACAATGAAAAGCGATTCCTTTATATTATGAAGTATGCTTTTGGTAGTCTTAATCTGCCCAGTCCATACCTCAACATCTTTTTCCATAGGGTCAATATTCAAATGTTCACAGTGCATATAAACCAGAGGGTGTTTAATTTGGTTTCTTCCCAGTCTGGCCTAAACTCCCTGAAAATAATACCTCATTTGTGCCACTTTTGCCAAGAAGCACACATCTTTTCTTCTTTTCTTTAAATTGAGATTATTGGCACATTTTAAGTGTACCTAAGAAGCACGTATCTTGCAGGAGACACAGATCTTTTACTCATCAGATACTCCTTTTTCTCTCCCAGTATGTAAGTTTACCTCTTTTATACTGTATTCTTTTTTTTTTTTTTTCCCCACAGTCGTGATGTGACCCAGGGCCTTTGCACTAAGCTACACATTGGCCCATTTTTGTTTTTCCTTTGAGACAAGGTTTTCCTCAGTATTTAAGTGGCCCAGCCTGGGCTCAAACTTGTGATCTTCCTGCCTGAGCCCCTTAAAGTGCTGTGATCACAGGTGAACCCTACCACACCCATCCCATAACGATACTCTTTTTAAGAAATAAGCTATGCTTATGTATCACAAATCTTATCAAGTCGGTGGTGTTTAGTATCCTGCGCAGGCCATGAGACCATCATCATTAGCTTCAGAACATTTCCCTCTTCTCATAAAGAAACCGGGTACCCGTTAGGACCACCGCCAGGTGGTTTTTGTCTCTGTGGACGGGTTTGTTGGACACTCTGGTCCCACTCACGCTATTAACATTTGTGCAGGGTCTCCCCCGACCCCAGCAGGGTGGGAACTTCCCTGGAGGGGCTGGAGGTGTCTGACAGGCACTCACAGAGCGCGACGCCCTAGCAGGTGCCTCCCCCCATTTGCGAGTAGAAGGTCTTCCGTTTTGCTCTGCTTTAGCTATTAGGCAGCTCGAAGGTGAACCTGTTGCCAGTCCCTTTTGAGGGTGCAGAATATTACTTCTCGTGGACATTCTATTCACCAAACTTTGCCTCCACCTCACTCCAATACCCTACCCAACTCTGCCTTGGCTTCATTTACATTTTTCTTGTATTGCAAGTATTTTTCTACTTTACCTGAAATTCTTTCTTTTTTTTTTTTTTTTCCTGAGCAGAAAAGATTTAAGGGAACATTCGTCCTCAGAAATTCTGGTACTGCCTTACCATGTCTTAAGAGTCTAGGAGAACCCCTCCTATTTGGGTGTGATTCTTTTCTTGTGGGAAAACTCACGCTGGCTCCCCAAAGTGTGGCACCGGAGCTCCCAGTAAAGGGCACCAAAGAAGGGACACAGCAAAGGTGACAGGAGATGTGAGGAATTTCTCCTGTGCACACAGAAAGAGGGGCACATGTGAAGAAAAGGGTAGTGATTCAATGGTTTGGGGACCCACACCTCAAAGAACTGCCAGCTATGAAAAGGATGACACGTGGCAGCGATCACCGTGGGGTCCCAGGCGTGTCTGCTGCGGAAGTGTGTGACCACGTCCTGCCAGAAGCGTAAGGGATTCATTTCCATTCCCGGTGCCGGCTGGAGAGTCCATTTACTCCGCAGTACCAGTTGCTTCCCTCTTGCCAAGAGAAAAATATCCTGTACCGAGAACATGAAGACCCTGACTTTCCCAAGCGAGGACCTCACGGGGAGGACAGTGACCCTCCCTCGATGGAGCCCGGCGGAGCTCTTCCTGTGCTCAGGAATGACAATCAACCAGACTGGACGGGAGTTCTGTTCACATGTGTCCCCAGCGGCCAACGCTGAAATATTTGTACTGCAACCAAAATACTTTGGTTTGAATTTACATACGACTGTGTGACAAGACACAAGGGTGTTTCTGAACACGAGCCCTAACTAACTTAACAAAATAACAGCTCCCACATTCAATCCAAGAGGGCACGACGGGAAGAACACGTGTTATCATGGTATGTTACGGCACGGCGACTTCACAGCTAGAGCAAGACTGGCTCCCTCTTCCCTGCGGCAGGCTGAAGGAGAGACTCTGCTTTGCGACACCAGGGAAACTTGCACATACAAAAGTGTGTTCGTGTTTGTTCTGGTGGAGTTAGGGGTATGTGTGTGTTAGGCTTTGAAATACAGATGTGCGAAATACTGTATAGGAAACAAAGTCGTTTTGATCATTTTTTCTTTTTTCGGTACCAGAAACGGAACTCAGGGTCTGCTGCGCTGCTGAGCCACGTCCCCGGCCAATCATGTCTAGTACATGCTCTCCCTGGAAGAAGCCTGCCTATCACTTAACTTGTTCTTTGCACTCTAACACCTTACCCGGGGCTGCAGGAAAAAGCTGTCTTGACGGGGAGGGCCCTGAGTATGTGCCAAAGGCCTCTCTTAGTAACACCTGACAGATGAATGTTGTCCAACGGCTTTAAAATACAAAGAACACAGAACAGCCGGTCTCAGCACCCTCAACCCAGCAAAATTCTCATGTTCAAGTTGAACCTGTCTCGAGGTTTTCCCAACAATGTCATAGCAAGATGCTGACTCTCCTCTTTGTTTTTACAGGGTCCTTGGGGGTGAGAGTGGAGCACAAAGGTAGCGAAGTCCAAGCCCTGGGTTCAATCCCCAGCACCAAAAACAATTAAACAAATCACTTTGGTTTGTACGGCCAGCTATACATGAGATCACTTGGATACCTTGGAGCAAAGTAAAAACCAACCAAGCCCATCCCAGAGAGTCTAACTTAACCGGTCTGGGACTGAGACCACGCACCGGTATTTTTAAAAAGTGGATGCTATGGCCGGGGAGTTAGCTCAGTGGTTCCGGCGCCTGTCTTGCAAGCGCAAGGGCCCGGGGTTCGATTCCCCAGTAACCACATAACAATACTGGGTGTGGAGACCCACACCCAGCAGCAATCAGTACCACATACCACAGTGCCGGGCGTGGTGGCTCACGCCTGTCATCCCAGCACTCGGGAGGCAGAGGCAGGAGGATTGTGATGTGAGTTTGAGGCTGAGCTCAGGGCCAGCCTGAACCACAAAGCGAGACCCTGTCTCAAAAAACCTGAAAAAAAAAAAGTGGATGCTATGTACTGCAAACAGGTACCCCAAATACTGCTTCTCAGGAATGCAAACAGGAACCAGGATTAAAAATCTATGGTCCGGAGCCGGGGATGTAGCTCAGGGGTGCTGCGTGTCTACCTGGCAAGTGGAGGGTCCCGAGTTTGATCCCCTGTGTGTACACACACACACACACACACACACACACATATCCATGGTGTCATGGATGACGGCAAAGAGCTTGTCTCGCTCCCCCTCCGACTTAACAGATGACCGTGGGCTGCTTATTACGGGAAGTCACTGTTGTCAGAGTGTGTGGAGGCTGCAAAGGTGAAAGTCACTTTAGGGCTGTCTCTAAGAAAGGAACCAGAAATCCAGAATGGGGACAAGATGAGCGTGAGCCAGATACAAGGTCTGCAGCAGGCATCCAAGATGAACTCGTCTACTTTCCGCTACATCATCTCTGGAATTACGGATTTTATTTGGCATGTGTGCGCGTGCGCATGTTTTGACAAGTCTTTTATAAGGAATACATGAAGCCAGGTATGGTGACACATGCCTCCAATAACTGCATCCAGTAGGCTGAGGCAGACAGATCATGAGTTTGAGGCCAGTTTGGGTTACACAGTGAAGTCCAACATCAGCCTGAATTACTTAGTGGAAACCCTATCTCAAAAAAACAAAAAAAAGGAAAGAAAAAAAAGGAGAATATAAGAAATATTGTCTGAAGATGAAGTCAGTCTGAAGAATGGAAAATGAGTGGTAAAGGGCACAGGCACAAGAAAGCGCCCGGTCTAACGTGCAAGAGGAGCCGCTCTGCTTGGCAACGGCTCAGGTGTACGGGAGACAGAAGCTGAGGCCGGTGAGACCCGTACGTCTGAGTACAGTCCACTTTCCCCGACTGACCGGCTGACCAGGAGGCAGCAGGTGGGGCCTCCTGCTGATGCCCCTGCCTGTGTCTGCAGGATGGGCCCCAAGGACACAGCCCAAGGCCAGAGCCAGGGAAGCAGGGGGGACCGAGCAGCACAGCAGTGACTGTGTCTGGGGAGGGGCCCCTTTCACAGGACAGGAAAGAGCTTTTCCAGGGACCATCCGCACCACGATTCCCAGAAGGGAGATTCCTAAAAATAGGTGATGACTACATCGTGAATGTGATTATTACATTACGATAAAACAGCTCATGGTGTGACCGCTGCTCCATTAGTCAGAAGCCATGTGGCCTCTACATGTGGGACCTGTGTCCAACACCCCGATGGGGCTTCTGCGCCAAGTTCTCATAGCACAAGAGCTCTGTCCAGGGGCAGAGGACCAAGGCTGGACGGATATCGACGTGCCTCTACTACCCCACGAGGTGTTTATCACTTTGCTTCCAAACAGGCTGAGTTCCACGTTTTATTTCCTCCCCTGCTTCACTCTGCTAATTTTAACTCAATTCCAAATTAATATTTTTCAAGAGATAACTTAATTCCCAGCCCCTCCCACCCCTGTTTATGACTTCAGAATGAATGTAAGCACAAAACATCTTGTGATAGCCTCAAAATAGAAAGCAACTTTAAAGTTTTATTTTTCTGTCCCAAAGTTGCCAAAGCACTGGCGCGTTCTAACTTCTGCTCTGCAGTTCTCCCCTCCCTCCCACCCGGCTATATTTAGTAAAACCCAAATAAAAGGGCTACATGTGAAGCAAATTTAAATACAGTTTCTTTAAATCAGGAAGCCCGGAGCTGGTCTATGGAGTAACATTCAGAAAGCAAAGCTCACAGGAGAGTCCCGGCACCCACGAGGAAGGCAGTGGAGACCCCTCCCTGCTGGCTCCCTCCCGCCCCTCACCAGTCTCGCTGGTAGTGCTGCCCTGAGCTCAGCACTCGGCTTCCTGTGGGCACTGAGGAAGCAAAGAGAAAACCTGAGGGCACATTTAGGTCAAAGCAAAGAAGCACGGAGAAGGGTGAAAGAGCAAGGACTTCTTTCAACCACACACTTCCACCTCTGCCAACACTTACCCCAGGCTTTGGCGACCCAAGGAAATTCTATGGGACTTGAGGATAAGAAAAACACAACACTACAGCTGATTTTACACACTGGTTTTCTAGCAAAGATGATGAACTTAGTGGCAAAAGCTCTCTGGAGGGAAAAAATGTTGTCTTTAAAGCAGCAAAACTGTGAACTTAAATACAGAAAAACTGCAAAGACAGCAGAGTGGGGTGAAGGAGCAAGGGCTATGGGCAAGATACACAAAGGACGCCCAAGCCTTCGGCTTTTCCTGCACAAGTATCTGATTGGCCCATCACTTTCCCAAACCAAAGGCAACGCAGTAAAGAGGTGAGGAGCTGAGACCCCCGTCACTGGGCGGCCAGCCCACCCTGCTGGCGCCTGCCCTCACGCCGAGTCCCATCACCACACAGGACCACTGTGTGATTCTGACTCGACCAGCAAAGAGCAGGAAGTATCACCAAGTGCCGTCCACACGGCAGTCAGATCGCGCCCTCTCCACTCTGCCAGACACCAGGTAACGCCTCGAGTACACTGAGGTTAAACAACTCTCATTTTAAAATATTTTAGGGACAGTAAAATAGTGTAGAACATGGATCGACAAACTACGACGGACAGACCAAATCTATAGTCACCTGTTTTTGCCTGGTCCACAGAATTTTTTAAAAAATAACTGGAAGACATAAAGATAACCGACATTTCATGACACATGAATTCTAATTTCAGTGGTTATCAAGTTTTATACGAACACAGTCCCATTCATTCATCCATTATTATTTTTGTAGGTATGGCCCACAAAGACAAAATATTTATTATCAGGCGCTCTACAGACAATCCCTGATCTATAGAGACAAAGCTAAGGTAGAAAAAAAAATCTTCTACTTATTTAATACTTTATGGTTTTTCCAGATATATGTATAGCTATTCCTTTCACCTTTATTCCAAGACTGTGAGTCAGGTCACAGGGAGTTATTGACTTTGTGCTCTTCAGAGATGAGGAAAGGAGGAGTCTGGGAAAGGATGCCCCCCAGGCTGTATCACTGCCGAGTGGTACAGCCAGAGCCATACCCCAGTTTTCTGACCTATATCTTGAGGCATTCACATTACACAACCCTGTTTTCTTGAGTGCCTGCCAGCTGTGGCCGCTCAAAGTCATTTAAACATTCTTTCCATATTTGATAGTTCACTATAGTGTAAAATCCACCCTTCCTAAAATAAAATTGAAAACAAACTCCCAGCCCCGCTTCCTACAGAGACGCACGACTGCAGACTCATCCGAGCGGCTTCCCGTCTCGGCTGAGGCAGCTCTGAGGGAAGTTTCTAGACGGAGAAGAAACAGCAACCCTCTTGACAGGTAAGTTCTGTGGCATTCCTAGAAATTCTACCTGGGTTCTATTTCTTCTGCCTGTCCGGTAATTCGGTCATCTGTCTGCTGTACAGAGCTCTGTACATTGTTTTCTGTTTAATCTTGCTACTATGGAGTCTGTTCTCCACAACTAAGATCTCAGACTGGACAACTCAGATTCAGAAGAAATCCTCAGAATTCTAGAGTATTTCCTGAGTACTTCTTCTAGAACATCTTCCTACCACCATTACCACCTTCCAAAACACAACTCCATTTCCATAAGATACTACACGATGTTACTTTTAAAAAAGAATTCTGCCGTTAAGCACATAAAATATGATACACAAAATTCAACAGACCACTGCAAGACTTCTCAGAGCCTTACAAGGCAAACATGCTTCATCAATTTCCAAAAAAAGGACAACTACATAATATTTGAAAAATGTTATCTGACCCGTGAACCATTTCTTAATATACCTCACCAGGACATGTACATTTTGAAAGACATTAATCAATAGAACCTCTATTTACAAAAATACCTGTAATTATGAAATGTTTTTAAGGATAAAGCTGTTGAATGCCACTCTGGAATATTAGGATGAAACATTATGTTTATACACAGCTCGTGGGTATATATCAATACGGTCTGTGCGGATGAAACATTATGTTTATACACAGCTCGTGGGTATATATCAATACAGTCTGTGCGGAAGTCCTCTGGCAGTCAGTCGTTAGTAAACGCCTTTGTATACATCCTATGATCCAGTATTGAGAGTTCTTGGAATCTGTTCTTAAAAACAATCCTAGGCCGGGCAGTTAGCTCAATGGTTCCGGCGCCTGTCTTGCAAGCGCAAGAACCTGGGTTCGATCCCCGGTAACCACATACCATACAGGGCGTGGAGACTCACACCCAGCAGCAACCAGTACCACATACCACAGTGCCGGGCGTGGTGGCTCACGCCTGTAATCCCAGCACTCTGTAATCCCAGCACTCGGGAGGCAGAGGCAGGAGGATTGCTGTGATATGAGTTTGAGGCTGAGCTCAGGGCCAGCCTGAACCACAAAGCAAGACCCTGTCGCAAAAAAAAAAAAAAAAAAAATCCTAGAACGTGGACCATGTTAGATTCCCTTCTCTCTGCTGCACCTTTACGACTGTAAGCAAAAGAAAACTGTGTCCTTGCTTAAAGGAAACAGAAAAAGGAGCTACTTTACTGAGTGCCCAGCAACAAAGAGGCTGCTATCTTCTGGGGGTGCTGTGAGAGTATATGGACAGTCTAGATCTTTACCTCCTGCGGAAAAGGAAGAAGAGACTCATAAAACTGGAAGAAGCAGTGAAGGTGCCCAGCGACCAAAAACTACGCAGTCACAAGTCCTCCTGACGCTGAGCAGCCCAAAGGCTCTGGAAAACTGTCAATGTTGGGGACGGAGCTTCATGCCAGCATTCGGATCAACTTGGCAAAGAACAAGTAACAGCCAAGGGCTATATCCTCAAACTATTTTTAAAGGTAAGCGTTTTAAAAGGGGTCGTTCAATATTACTTGCATACATTTTAAACACGTGTGTATATTTAATACACATAGAGATGAAGGAAATTTAACCACGAGTCTGGAGGACCTAAGGAGGCTTTAAACGCAGCAATTTGTCGGTTTGGATCATGTGACTAGGGTAGTGCTGCTCTCTAGCGGTGGAGCCCGACACTTTCACTTTGAGCCAGATGGAAAACACAACTCCCAACCGCTCAATTCACAAAAAGAGAAGTTAGGAAGACACAGCAAATATTTCTCACATCTGTAGCTTTTAAATAGCGAAGGCCAAAAGACCACTCACTGATTCGCTCTCAAGTCCATGTTACAGGTAGACATGAACTCCGAAGAAATAATTTCTTCTCACTTGCAAAAGTCACGTGAACCAAGAGGCGTGTGTCAGCCTGCTCACCGCCTGGTAGGTACGAACCACAAACTAAGCTGGAATGAACTACCCCTTCACAAGTTATCTCCAACCAGCCTACAGCGGCAGCTGCTACACATTTTCCAAGTTCAGAGCTGCCAGCAACAAGCATGCCGGCGTCAGGTACCCCGGGAAGGGAAACGACTCCTGACCTCCCTCAGGTCATTCACAAATCTTACTCCGCGGCAGCACGCTGCAGAATGGGGGTCTGTGATTGGATGACCTAACTCCAGGGGGCGGGCCTACCGAGTCAAAGGGACCAATGACTCGATAGGGAAGAGGACCGACCCGCAGAGACCCATTCATACCAATGAGAGGACAGCAGGGGGTTAAATTTGCAGAGTACTTTATTCATTGCAAAGCCGTCGCAAAACATCCCATCTGCACCTTGAGTTATGACCTGTGGGCCTTTATTAAGCAAAGACATCATACGACTTGTTTGTGTAACATGGTAAGTTAATAGCAGACGTGAGGCTGACTCAAGACCCGCCCTCAGGTTCACTGCTTTCCCACAGCACCTGCCAGACTGAGCCGCAGGGCCCCAGGATCAGTCACGGATCTGACACCGAGGCCTGAAAACATAGAAAGTAGTGACCAACAGCCCTCAGAACTTGAAATCGGCCTAAGGTAGCCACTGTACTCCAAGCAGGATGTATTCACTAGACTGTGCTTAAGAAGCAGGAAATCAAGAAATCCACTGGAGTTACTTGCTGCCCAAAACTGCTGACACACTTCTGCTCATGGCAGTAAACTTCTCATGTTCCAAAAATCTTCTGGATAAACAAGTTCTGGCTCAAGCCTCCTTTCAATCCTTTTAGTCAAGAAACTTACCTCTTCCTCCTCCTGTCTTCTCCTGCCCCTCTGCTCAGTCTGCCTAAGTGGCGCTGTCGCTGAGTCTTTAAGGTGGTACCTTTGGAATCTGAGGAGCTTACCTGCAATGCCACACTCACTCTGGAAAGAATCATAGACCCAGAGGCAGAGGCAGGAGGACTGCTGTGATGTGAATATGAGAAAAAAAAAAAAAAAAAAAGAATCATCGACCCAGGAAGGCACAGATCCCAGACTCGAGGCAGGCTGCCGAGAGACCTGAAATCCAGCCACTCTGGTCCCAGTGACAGCGTCCAAGTCGACCTGTGTACTAAATCAGCTACCCCAGACTTCCCCCAGCAACTCCTTTTTCTCAATTTTCTTGATTCCATTTCTATTGCTTAGCTCCAATAGCCTTTAAATAATAATAATATATCTATTTTCCTTTCTGCTTCTCCACAATAAACTGTTTCTTCTATGGAGGCTAAGGTTTTCTTTTAATGTTTTATTCATTGTTCTAGGCCAAATAACTAGAACAACACCTACCCCACAAGAGATAATCAAATGTTTGCTGAAAAACGAATATTGTGAGCTTTTTCCCAGTTTTCCCCGCGCCAAGTTTTATTCAGTGTGCACATCCTTTATGAAGAGAAGGCTCGGCCCTACAGATGGTCTCTACGGTCCTTCCACTCAGTATCTCGAAGACTTCCAAAGTCATCATTTCCTAAATGTCTTTTCCTCGTGCTCCTGTACCTGACCCTCATCAGTCCTTCTTACACATCAGCATCTTTGACCCACATCCATCACATGACCCTCTATCACCCCACAGGAAAAGTCCCAGAATCCCCTTTCATCTTTCCAAATGTCTGCTTGCAATGAAACCACAGATGCAGCCATCTGCTGGGTGGGCAGGAACTTCACAACCGGGTCACAGTGCCAGGACGTGACAGTGGCCCATGAGAGGCTCCAAGGGAACCCAGGAAGGTCAGACTGGTCTATCATAGCACCAACCAGGTCCCCCAGGAGCACGGGCCACACACGGCCATATGGGAGGCCTCACGCCACCCACAGCCTCTGGATCCTCTCCCTGGGCATCAGGCCGGACACCGGCTGCGAAGACGGAGCTGGTCACGTCACCCAACCTCCATGACACCTTCCAAGGCCTGCAACTACGCCATTTACCTGCCGAGCTGATTCATAAAATAAACACTTCCTCTTTCGCTCTACTGATTGCTAAGGGAGACTAATCACTATGATAGCAACACTCTAGAGCTGGAGCTTTTGGTGAAAAGGATCAGTATGTTAGACTTTTCATAAGTAACTTTTCAGGCAGATATGCTAAGTATAAATTGTTCCTATGTGAAGTTCGAGTTCAGATTACATTCAAAGAGAGACACGCATGAACAGAAAAGTTCTTAAAGAAGAAAGTTTCCCCAAATTCATGACTTTAAAACTCACGGTTTTATGTTCAAAATCTTCATTTAAAACAAAACACAACAGGACAGACTTTCGGGAAGTATAAGTGCTCCCCATTAAGTCCAGGAGACCAAGGAGGGGCTCATGTGCTAGGGTAAGTCAGTAAGTAGTTTTTTCTGGCTTCATCCATGTTTTCTACAGCTTATTCTCCTCACCTCTCAGGCCCCCACCTTTTCGCCCCTGAAATGTCTCACTGCAACTTCGTAGGCTTCAATGCTATTTTCTTCCTGCTGTGGGCACTCATGAGTACGTGCAGGCTAAGTACCCCGAAAACAGGTGCTGTGAAAAGCCCTTGGGCCAAACTTTTCAGTGCTGAGCGCACACTTGTGCCCAAGATCGGAATAGGCACATACTTCCTGCTCTGTGCCCGGAGACCTCTCCAGGAAGGACTCCTTCCCAGCACCGGGGTGAGGCTTCAGCCTCCCCTGTACCTCTCCTCAATACAGTGCTGAATGCCATTTTTCAGGGGAGACAGGGCCCTAGAATGTGAGCCTTTTAAAACATAGAGAGCAACATTAGGGGAGATGACGGGCTACAGGGGAAATAACAGGGAAAGGGGACAAAGAAGATAGAGCCAGCTACAATAATAAAACTTCCCAAAGAATCTCGCAGAGGGACGAGTAGAAATGGAATGGACCCCCCCCCAAATAAATCACTAGGATTTGAAGTAACAGATCTCAACTGCTGATTAAGTGGGAAGGGTTAGAAAACGGAAAACGCAATAGATGAGCCCTGGGGAGCCAGCCATGAGGTGGGTCCAGGCAGAGGAAGTCGAAAGGTGGAGTTTCGTGCTGAGCTGAAGCACCTTCGAGACCTCAGACTGAGGCTGCCCAGCAAACAGGACGGCAGAAACAACGGCGAGGCTGGAGGTGGCCAGGACAACTGGGCCAAGGGGACGGGAGGAGGGCAGCACACGCACCACAGTCAGCACCCGGACATGACCTCAACCTCATCTGCCCCGTCCGCAACTTTCTCAGACATCCCGTGTTCTTTATTTATATACCACCTTTTTACGGATAATGGAGGCAGTTTACGGTAAGAGATACAAGGTAACGGCGAAATAAAAACGAAAAGCGGAGCAAGACTCTGGAATTAGATTAGATGGTACAGTAGAGGGCGGAGGAGAGAGGCCACGGGATCAAAACCAGACAGGAAGCCAGCACCAGGGTCGGGGCAGCAGAGCTACTGGGTTCTGATCTTCCCAGTGGCTAAATTATAAAGAGGGCCAGTCAGTTACTGCCACAAGAAACTACACTCTTCCCCAGGATTAACAGAGTGTCCCGAGACCAGCCCGTTAAAAGGTGAGCGGCTCCTTCCATTCTACCGAGCCAAGCAACCTACAGAGAGTTTACCGCCAACAGCTAGACTCCTGCAACAGATCAAAGAGCAGAAAGGGAACCAGGCTAGGAATAAACCCCCCTACTCCTCATCTACTTAAGGTAGGTCGTTTTGGTTTTTGTGCCCTGTTGTTTAACTAGAAAACAAGTGTTGACTACGAGCAATCAAACAGGCAATACTCTGCGGACACTGCCACGTCACTACACAGCTCTCTTCTGCTGAAGAGCACCGACTCCTGCTCAGGTGTGTCCTAGTGATGACCAGCGAGCAGCCTGGACATCGGGCGGAGGGGATCGCGAGGGCGTGCTGGATCACACACCACCTCTGAGCGATGGATCGCCCTGTGAGGAAGAGGGCGGGGCAGGAGGGCGTGGCTGAGCCGCCCGCGTGGGCGGGGACAGTGTTGGATACCCCTCTTGTCTGCGGTTGTTTTTAAACTTCTGAAAATACTTTGGCTATGTTAAAATTCACATGAGTCAAAACGTACTGCGAATTAAAATAAAACACTTTCAAATCATCTACTAGCGGAAATCTTGGAAAGGCAAGGCAGCATGCGCCAAGCTGAAAATCTTTAGGAACACAAACTTCAGTTTTTAAAAAAATTTGTATCGTGAGCTTTTCCTTGAAATTGGTCCACAAAAAAGCAGGTAAATGTAACGAACCCACCACCTCGTTTAAGGACCACAAACATTTGCCATACAAGTTCGCAGTATCTAACTTTAAAAGTCAAGCACGCCGGGGCTTGAGTTCAAATAGTTTTGGCGAAATATAAATTCTTACAACATGTGAATGCTTAGGTACACACGACCATAAAGTCACTGCCCGGCAACATCCAGAAACAAGACGCAATAAGATCTGTTCTCTAGAGTCTCTTTATTCCAAGTGGCTCCTGTCTGACAACACCAGCATCACCGGACTTTTCCATAATTACAGAATCTCAGGGCTACTCTGTCCTCTGGGAAGTTCTTAACTATACAACGTGGAAAAGCTGGACAAGAAACTAGCGTGTGAAAAAAGGAGTATCCACGTTACTTGCAAAATCAATTTTCCCTTAACCAGTAAACTGCTAACCTAGCAATTCCATTTCCCTAAGGAAAACACTCCTCTCCTTTAAGAGTACATGACAACGCAATTTAATGTAACATTGTTTGGAATCAGAAACAATCTAGCTGTCCACAGGTTCCAGCTGAGATCTCCCAGTACAAAGCAGTTAGCAGAGGTTAAGTATACGAGCCAGAGGACCCATGCTTTCCTAGTCAGGAAGCAAGCAAGCTGCAGAATGTTTCACTTAGCATTAAATTATGTGTTTAAAATCAAAGAAAAAAAATACTGCAAAACCCTCATGATTTGTCTATCCTCTCTGGATAGGTAAAGGAAGAGAAGAAGGACTACATTTCATCTATCTGCTCATTTACTGAAATGGGAATGCATCAGATTACATTTGTGTTATTTTTAGGTAGCTATATAATTTTGCATTCCAAGTATATTCATGTACAGAAAATATGGTCAGGATAAGGCTGTGGGAAGATGGACAGAAGGTTTAGACTTTTCTTTAGTCAAGTGTAGGTAGATATAAATTAGATATGCTACAGTAGATCTCTGATGATGAGCCATTTCTTATGAATATATGCGCTCTGTGGTTCTGGGCATATTCTATACTATTTTAAATGTCTTTAAAGAGCTGAGAACTTAGTTCAGTGATTCCAGCATCTGCCTTGCAAGCACAAGGTCCTGGGTTCAATCCCTGGTAACCACATAGAACAACGCCAGGTGTGTGACTCATACCTACCAGCAATCAGTACTACATACCACATACCACAGTGCCGGGCGTGGTGGCTCACACCTGTAATTCCAGCACTTGAGAGGCAGAGTCAGGAGGATTGCTGTGATGTGAGTTTGAGGCTCAGGGCCAGCCTGAACTACAAAGCGAGACCCTGTCTCAAAAAAAAAACTAAAGAATGAAACAAAAAAAATAAAATGTCTTTCAAAATGGTACACGGCTGGGCCCGTGGCACACACCTACAACCCCATCAGCCTGTGAAGCTATCACCCATTCACACCTAACAAAGACAACATAACAATTCAGCAAAACTTGGTCTCAAAAAATAAAAGAACTTTAATAAAAGGGCTGAAGATGTAGCTCAATGCAAAGGACCTAAGTCCCATCCCAAGAATCACAAAGAAAAGTGGGGGGAAAGGCGGAAGTTCATTTTTCTTTGTGTGTTTCAATTCCTTCTGTTTGGGAATCAGCTAACTTGCAAACAAACTACACCCCCTGTGTACTGCGGTGGCTTTACTGTCCCAGCTCCTGGGCTAACAGATAATGAGGCGTAATGTTAAATCAGTCTTCACCCTGTGTCTAACAGTTCAGCAGGGCACTATCCCTACCTACTGCAGAAGAAACAAGCTAGCAACGTGGGCTGAAAAGTTCTGTTCCTGACCGAGGGTGACGTGACAGAACCAGCTTTCCGCATAACACAGTCTCAATGCATCTCAGTTTGTGAAGTTAAATGCAGTGGGTTTTAAAACTTAAAAGTGAGATAACGAAGATAGCCACTGCAGCTACAGCAGAGAAACCCAACCATCACTGCAGCCTGTATTTAAAACCACAAACTCCCCACACCCAGCAGCAACCAGTACCACATGCCGCAGTGCTGGGCGTGGTGGCTCACGCCTGTAATCCCAGCACTCGGGAGGCAGAGGCAGGAGGATTGTGATGTGAGTTTGAGGCTGAGCTCAGGGCCAGCCTGAACCACAAAGCGAGACCCTGTCTCAAAAAACCTAAAAAAAAAAAAAAAAAAACCACAAACTTCGTGCCTTAAGGGAGAAGCTCCCCCATCCAGTGCAGGATCAAACTCCCTGCTACAACTCACAACTTTCTAAGAATTTTGTTTGTTTTCCTATCATTCCCAAAAGTGGGGTCATAACTTCCGTGTGGACAGGCCAGGATGTGCTTGCTTCTCAGAATGTGTGCAAATGAGGTCAGGGGGCTGGAAGGATTTAAGGCTCTAGGAGAAACTTCAGGCAGGACTTCATTTGTAGGGTAAGGTCTTGAGAATTTGTAAGATGACTCAAAAATACACTACCTATTTAATTCTTTCTTAGAACTGGACAGAATGAAAAGAAATATATTCATACACACACATTTTTTTTTAATATGGTACCAAGAATTGCTCATTTCATTTCAGCTGATCTGCCTCTTTTCTGTGAGGGGCAAAACCAGGGATCGAACTCAAGACCTTGTGCTTGACAGGCAGGCTAGGGGCCCCCGAGCTACATCCCCAGCCCCAATAACATTTCATTTCAAACAGAAGGTTTATTTCCCACACCATTTGAAACACATGTACCGACACTAGATCTAACTAAATTTAAACCCTGACTCGGGAGAAAGAGACAAGTTCTTCCTCTGTCTGAGGAAGAAAGAGGGGAAGACTCAGGCAGGGCAGCACTACTGAACACCCTGTCCTGTATGGCGCGCTACTCAGTGGCCACTGTCAGGCCTCCTCCTTCCCTTGGGTGAGAAAGCAAAGGGCTGTGGACACCTGATCCTGCTTAGATCACACAGCTCCTCTCCAGCACTGGTCCCTACACCAGGACCCGTCCCTTCCTTCTGCCACAATCCACCAGGCCTGGGCACCATGTTTGTATCAGAGGATCCTAAAATAAATCTGACCACATCTGCTCAGAATTAACCTTTGATCATGGCTTTCTCTATGGTACCAAGTTCAGAAAGCTCATATTCGGGGGGAGGGGGGGGCCTCAGCCCCTGAGAGGCTGAAGCAGGAGGATCACCATGAATTTGAGGCCAGCCTGGGTACAGAGTGAGTTCAAGGCCAGTCTGAACTACAGAGTGAAATTCTGTCTCAAAAATAAACAAACATCACATTCATTTATATAGTGTAGCAGTCCCACCCACTCATTTGGAGAAGCCTTCAAAAGGGGTTTCCACTGTACCGTGGCACTTTCTAGGTGGTCATCAAAAAACAGACATTCCTAGTAATTTTATTGCATCACCAGAAGCTCAGTAATTAATGGCAACAGCTACACTGGTCTGGTCTGAAAATAACTGCATGACTGTGTCCACAGGGTCCTGGAAGATGGGGCACAGCCCTCCCAGGAGGGAGCCTCAAGGAAGGGGTACCAGCACCCCCATTAGGACAGGCAGTGCGAGCCACCTGCTTCCTGCTGGGTCACTACATACCATCCACTTTAGATTTTTACCTAGCTTCTGGTGGTTGTCAAGAACCCTACCTTAGTGAACACATCCAAAGATGCCCTGCCATGGGGATCAGGCACCTGTCAGCTGCAAGACCTCCGTTATCAAGTAACAGACTTGGCTCGATGAGTAGTTGAGATTAATTATGTAACCTTTACTTTACTGCCCCATTAAAGGAGGCACTGATGGAGGCTCATGGGTGGGCGGAGGTAAGGTTAAGTGTCGTGTACCTGACTCAACTTGAAGACACATGATTAGAAACTCACCAAGAGCAGGCCTTCTTATAATACCAACAGGAATAAAAGTCAGTGCCCCTTCGGGGAACACAGCGTTCAATGTCTGTGCCCTTCCCGAAAGCCAGACCCTGGAGAAGGCCACAGGAGCCTGACCTCGCCCCCTTTGCCAGGAGAACACGGGGCCTCCTCATGCCACAGGAGACTGCACACGCTGAGAAGCTCCAGGGCCACTGTGCAGGCAGGCCGAGGCCAGCAAGGACGGCCTTGCTTTTGCAGGCAGGACTGAGGACCCAACTCGGGGCCATGCGCGGGGTGGAGCCAGGGGGCAGGGCTGGGCCGGCACTGTCACTCACCACAAGCCCGGTAGCTGGCTCCGCTACTCTGGGGAAAGCGCGTCAATTCTAATCAGAATGATGGGCTGGCGCGGAAAGGGGTGCTGCTTATTTCTGAGCAGTATCAATCCCGTGCAAAATACACTCGGTTCCTTTATATTAAATCAAATACATGTGCAGTAGAGTGTGCTGCTAGAAATATGTAAATGTTAAAAATAAACACAATCTTTCTCAGTATTTAAAAATAAAAAATAAAATAAATAAAACATATGGTTTTGGCCCCGGGAGTTAGCTCAGTGGTTCCAGCACCTGTCTTGCAAGCGCAAGGACCCGGGTTCGATTCCCCCGGTAACCACATAACAATACTGGGTGTGGAGACTCACGCCCAGCAGCAACCAGTACCACATACCACAGTGCAGGGCGTGGTGGCTCATGCCTGTCATCCCAGCACTCAGGAGGCAGAGGCAGGAGGATTGCTGTGATGTGAGTTGGAGGCTGAGCTCAGGGCCAGCCTGAACTACAAAGTGAGACCCTGTCTCAAAAAAACAAACAAACAAACAAACAAACAAAATATGGCTTTTTTTGCACCTTTTCCTCTTCCCTCTAAGCATTTTTCCCTTTGTCTATCCCTCACCAGGAGGCTCGGGCTTGAACCCGGGACCACAAAAGGCACGTACTTGACCTCCCCAGCCAGCCGCAAAGACACAAGTCTTGTATTCACAGAGGTCGCAGGTGGGTATTTCCTGAATTCCTGAGACACCCTGCTCTGATGAGAACTGAGATGTCTGACGGATAGAGCGGTCTGCAGAACACCGACCTGCAAGCGGGTTCTCTCGCAGCAACCCTCAGAGGTGGCGTGATGCCACCCTGAGCTTCCAGCCCAGTGCCAGCCTCCACATGACCTCGAGTCACTGCAGCGTCACTGCTGGCCGCACTATGGCGCGTGCCTGTGCAGTGAACACTGTTTGAACAACATCACTGCTGGCCGCACTATGGCGCGTGCCTGTGCAGTGAACACTGTTTGAACAACATCACTGCTGGCCGCACTATGGCGCGTGCCTGTGCAGCGAACACTGTTTGAACAATCCTCCACTGCGCATGTCTGTCCTATCACCAAGCCCCGCAAGGGCAAAGAGACCGCCCACTCCTGGGGACCCCAGAGCCACAGTACCTGCGTCTACAGGAAGGTGTGAGTGAGGACAGGGCGGGCAGAGAGACACTAGTGGGAAGAACTTCCGGCCCCGCAAGCGTGAACAGATGTGCGGACCACCTCCCGGGCCAGGTGCTGTCCTACCGGGATGTGCAGACTAAGTCGCTGTGAGGCAAGAGCGGGGTGCCCTCAGCTCCAGGCGTGCCAGCAGCCTCTTTTCAAAGTCCCGATATAAGTCAGACTTTATCAGGCAAAATAACGAGGCACCTGTGTTTTCCATCCACTTTATAACTGCCAAGGTCGGTAAGGAGTCTACAAGGAGCTTTGGGGTTAGAGATCTTTATATCCTAGCCTCTACACTCCGCTGCCCTCTGTCTCTGTCTGTCTCGTGCACGTGCGCCCATACACACATGACACACACGCGCACACACACAGTCATGAGTAAGAATAAACCTAGTCTGACATCATGAAGTACCTGTGTGATGTATCAGAGAGACCAATCATTTGACAAACTTCTAAAGTGGTAAAGTTTTTCAAGTTCCAGGACTGAGGGAAGAGCTCAGTGGAAACGCTCAGGCCCGGCCCACCTGTGGCTCTGGGTCCAATTCCAAACACGCCCTCTCCCCGAATACCCGCCCTGTGGCATGATCACTGTCCAAGCAGCTCTAGCCTAGCGAGATCAGTGAGCTGGACCAGAGGTTTCATTCTTGCCATTATAAGGGAGCAAATTCAGCAGGCTGAGGAAATGCAGGAGGCACTGAAAGCAGGATGATGTTTGAATTTTCCAAAAGTCTCATTACAGGAAAAGACATATTACCAAGAATACTAGGGTATGTTCAAAGCAAAGAGAGAGAGTATTTTGAGGGAAATTATCATAATAAGGGCTTAACATTCATTATATTTTTAAAAATCACGTCTCATTAATCAAAAGTTTATGGCAGTTTCTGTCAGATAAAAACACTGTAGTGTGTTCTCATCCAGACTCCTCAATGGAGCCAGCTCTATGCAAACTTCTTCCTCAAAATCAAAATGACCATGTGAGGTGAACATTTTGAATCAATTCAGGACATGGAAGCTGCCATGACAGCACAGCTGAAATCACTCCCCAAACAGAACTCCAGAGCTGCTGCAGAAAGCAACCAAAGAGATGGGCTAAGCACAGGGGAGAATTCTAAGAGGGATTAAGGCCAATGTGTCTTTTACTGTAATAAATCTTTTAAAATGTAAACATTCACCGTGATTTCTCATACCCTTGCTACACAAGGGAACATTCAGAAGTTAGTAAGCCACAGGTCTTGCCATCTGGAATTCAGATTTGAGCAGGGGTTCTCAAATTCTTTCATTATTAATCCCATGAGTCTAATTAAACATATTTTCCTGATTGCCCAAGAAATTTTAATATCAGATATATCTCTTTCTACAGTGAAGCCCTTTGGAAGGCTACAAATACTATTTTATGTAAGATTTCATTCTCTTACGAGCCAATTCTCACCACTTGAGGTAATATGACCCAAACTGAGAAATCACAGCCTAGGGAAGATGTTCATACAACGCTCCTAAGACATGTGGAAGGAGATACAAACATACATAAACGTGTGTTTGTGAGTGCGTGTCTGTGTAGGCTCTACATACGGATATCTATCTATCCAAAAGGACAAGATAATTTGTTCTGTAGAGGACCAGACTGGAAGATTACAGGTTCTGCCTCTGGGTGCTGGCTCCTCCCCCTCCTTCAAGTTTGTCTCTCGTGCGCATGTGTGTATGTGTTAGTGATGAGACCCAGCCTCTCTGCAGTGAGCTCCATCCTCAGCTCTTTTCTTTTTTATTTTTATCTTTACTTTTTTTAAAGACAAGATCATGCGAAACTTTTCAGGGTGGACTCAAACTTCTAATCTTTCTGCCTCAGCCTCTCAGAATGCTGGGATGACAGACACAGGCCACCACACCTGGCCCAAGGGTCATTTACTATTTCTTTTGCTTCTTAAACAATTACTTGAAGACAATATAATCAGAGCTTCAGATCAGATAACAAAGAAACAGCCCTGTAGTTAACCTGCTGAGATTTTAAGGAATCATAATT
Organism: Petromus typicus; assembly: GCA_004026965.1. Taxonomy (NCBI): domain Eukaryota; kingdom Metazoa; phylum Chordata; class Mammalia; order Rodentia; family Petromuridae; genus Petromus; species Petromus typicus. The sequence continues at coordinate 83,419 of PVIR01003593.1, forward strand.
GTCAACTTAGCTCCCTGTCTCATTCCTACCCAGTGCCCAGTATTTAGAAAATGAAAACAAAACCAAAAACTCACCCTCTCTATCTCTGAGTTCTTAGTCTTTAGTGTTTAGGGAGATCTCCTGACATATCTAACACGACATAGCTAACACCAGTGAAGGCAGATGCATCCTGAGCTCCCTTTCACTGGTGAAGTCTTTTGATTCTTAGCCTCAATACGATTATTTCAGCGATGCTCGGCAGCCACTGGAAAACTCACCTCGACACGGGAACATACAGTGGTATTCCAAGCCCCCGGCTCTGAATGCCCTTCAAACTCCCTTCATTTTAAATCAACCTGTAGTCTGGCTAAGTAAGCAGAAAGGTTCTCTGTATTTAAGCGGGGCCATGCAAAGTTCAGCTACTGGCTACTGGGAATTCTAATGCCTGGGCTGAGGAAGGTGTCAGACCTGAGGGGTAAAGTATGTCATCCAGGAGAAAGTAGGCCAAAGGTAACCAGCTCCTGGCTAACCCTCGGCTTCTTCCTGGCCCTTCCTCCCCTCTAGTTTCATCTGAGAAACTAGGTTAAACCTCTTTACGAGCAGGTGTGTTTGAATCCTTTAAACATGCATATCTGACTCGCGTATTATATGAGCACTTTTGTTTTTAAAACAGGAGACCCCCAAAGTCTCCAGATAAAATAATTTTTATCCTGAGGGCTCTTTTATATTTTACAAAGCAACCATCCTCAGAAACACATATGAAGTAGTCTGGACTTCAGATTATATATAACAAAGAGCTTTAAAGGATACATTAAGGATATAATCTCTTCAACTAGCTCATAGAACCTACAATGGTCTACAGAGACTTCTAATGCAAGAAATGTATCAAAAATTCCTCTGTCACACTCCGTCTACCAACCAATCACTCTTTACCTTGCTGATTTTGTATTATCACTATTTTGTTATCATTCCTTATGATTTTGGTTGTTTTCTTCCTTATGAAACTAAATGAAGCTATTCCTGTTAGATGTGCTTCATTCTACTGAAGCTATGAATAGACACAGTTTCAACTAAATGCATCATTGGCCACAAAGAAACCTAATGTTTGTCTTAATAGGAAACTCAAAAAAATAATAATTAAGTAGAATACTTGAAAATGTTACTTAAAAAAAACTCACGTTCCTATGTTAAGACTTTATTTGAAAAGAAACAATTACTCTCTAACCAAAGACTAAGTAAAGGCAAACTGCTCACATTGTGTTTTTCTTCAGTTTATTGTGAAAGAAAATTCTGAATAATTCTAAAAGTCACTGTTTCATCACTGATATGTAAGTACTTTTTTTTAAGTTTTTTGAGACAGGGTCTCAATTTGTAGTTCAGGCTAGTCCTGAACTCAGCCAGGAACTCAGCAATCCTGCCTCTGCCTTCTGAGTGCTGGGATTACAAGTGTGAGTCAACACATCCGACATTGTTGTACGTGGTTACCAGGGATCGAAGCTAGACAGCAGAAAATAACAACCTGGGGAAGACAGGGAGGGAGACGGATTCGCATGGCCCAAGATCTGAAGAGAAAACTGGACCCACAGAGAGACTGAAAAGATGGCGCTCATGCAGAAAAAGGAAGGGGGTCCTGGCTCCTGCCATGAGAAAGGAAGGTAGAATCTACAGAGACACACTGAACACTGGGGACTCCAGAGGTCTCCAGGGACACACACACCATGGACTAGAACATGGGATGCTGTGTGCTACAACCGCTGGAGACTCCCGTCCAAGCCACTGCTGCTTGGTTAGCTGCCATTTTGGGGCGGAGCCAAATGAACCCTAGACTCATAACAGCAGGGGGGTTAGCTTCATCTCAGAGCAAAAAACCCAGGGACTGGGCGTGCATGACAATCATGAGAGAAGTTCAGGGTCAGGGAGCTATGGTCAGGCTGGCAAAAGACACCTAGAGTGTTATAAGGTAAATGAGTCAAGCCCCCACCTCCTAACCAGAGACCAGATCAGCCCGAACCTCTGAGGATTTTCGAGTACTAGAGATGGCACTTCACCTAACCCTACAGCAGGCTCGCTGGAATTGATCAGCACCGATCTGGCCTCTGACTGGCCCCTCTGTATACCAGCAGGTGCAGATCACGTCCTGAACTGCACACTGTCACAGAACTGTAGAACCCAGAAGACAATCACAGGCTTGAAATCACAGAGAAATTTCTTTTTTCTCTGCTTTTAGGGCTTTTGTTTTTTCACAAGTGTAAACAGCTCTTTCGAGGGAGATTGTTTTGTTTTGCTTTCTTTCTACCCCGACTCCCCACCCCTCATCCTCACCAATTTCCTGAGGCTGAGGCAAACTTCCTCGGTCCTTCAGCCTTGCCTCTAACCTTTTTCTTCTTTCATTTCTCTTGTCCCTTTTAAATTTCTCCCTGTAGAGTAAAATCACTATTCAGTTGGCATTTACTGTGTATAATTTTATGCCTTGTCTAAGATTTTGTTATACAACTATAAACCAGTACCTATGGTTAAAGGCAGCAAATTAATAGTTATGATACTTTGTCATTTTCCAGTCCATGCTCACTGCTATTGCTATTTTCGATTGTACTACTTTAGCGAAGGTGACACAGTTGTTGTAATCAACTGATTGTTCCTGTACACCCAGACCTAGATTGTCTGGGGGGTATAAACACCACTGCAGTCTAGTACTGAAGAACTGAGAGCTAGGCCAAACAGGCACTGACCTTTCATCCCTAATAAACTAAAGAAGCAGGATCCTGGGACAGACTCAAATGCAAGCTACACTTAGAGGACATCTCTGACAAGCAGTCATTTCCTACAGGGTCTCAACACTAGTAATAAAGCTACTATCACAAGCAATTTACCTGTCTCCACCCAGAAAACAAATGCACAAACAAAAGAATAGAAAATGAGAAGACACGGAAGCAAGATGCAACCCATAACCCTCAGCTCACCCACGGTAAATCACAGAAACACTGAGGGGGAAGAAATAAAAGCCACACACCTGAATTTTATGAAATGGCAGCTGCAGAAGCAACAAAACAGCAAGCAAGTCTCTTGACAAAACCAAAACAGAGATCATTCAAGAGACATGACTATAACGAAGTGGTAATGATCTAGAACAGATAGAGATAAAAAATAAGAGCAGCTTAGAAAAGACATGGAAACCACGAATGTTCAACATAGAAAAGAACTAGATTCCATAAAACAGACTCAAAGAGAAATCCAGAAAATTAAAAATTCTACTGAGGGCCGGGGAGTTAGCTCAGTGGTTCCGGCGCCTGTCTCGCAAGTGCAAGGACCCGGGTTCGATTCCCGGTAACCATATAACAATACTGGGTGTGGAGACCCACACCCAGCAGCAACCAGTACCACATACCACAGTGCCGGGCGTGGTGGCTCACGCCTGTAATCCCAGCACTCGGGAGGCAGAGGCAGGAGGATTGTGATGTGAGTTTGAGGCTGAGCTCAGGGCCGGCCTGAACCACAAAGCGAGACCCTGTCTCAAAAAAC